>JAGFPH010002234.1:67495-129269 GCA_018207615.1 Philaenus spumarius
ATTCATTTGCCATCATTTATGTGTAAAGAAAATAATGCACAAGATTTTGAAAGTGTAAATCAACTCATGTTTTTAAGTGAAACACATTTATAAACTAAAAGAACATAAGACTAGGCCTTTGTTTGTCATTTAACCTTGAATACAAATTAAAACAAGAATAAGATGGAGAAACTCATAACTAGAATGATAGAACTGAGATGTCAGATTACTTAATAAATAAATACAAATGAAAAAGAGAAAAAACACTGTTAGCAGAGTAAAACCCAAATATATAGAATGGTGTTTTAATTCTTGAAAAATGATGGCAAATGTCCCAAGAAAATAATGTTCTAAAAAATATCGTATTAATTTTGTGTTTGTATGTTGACAGCTGTGAAATGCAATGACTCCTTGATCGTACTGAAAGTACTGGCTAGTCTAGGCACTGGATTTGACTGTGCCTCGAAGGTATGTATATTTGTAATCTAGTCTTTAAGGTGTTTAAAAAAGGTAAAAGCGTTTTCTTTATTTTGATTACTTGTTATTGATATTTTTTTTATAAACTTTACCTATAAAGATGGTTTTAAAATGTTTTTCTTATTAAAGTAAATTATTATTGTTTGTAATAATTTTATTTTTTCCACAGCTTTTAATTTTTGAAAATCTTGCTTGCGTGCTATCTTTTATTATACTATTTAGTTTGATAAATAAATAATTACACCATTTAGTGAAGTTTATTTCATACCTTTACCTATTTGTAAATTTATGTATTCATAAATAACAACAATTTGTTGAATTATATAGCAAAAATAAATGGCTACATTTTTTTAAACACAGTTTTATATGCAAATTACAAACCTGAACGTTTTTCTTTGTTTATTATATTATTTTTGCACTCACATATAATACAATTCATTAATACAAAATATAATTAGAAGCCACAAAATAGTTCAAATTCTAAAAACAAAAAATACTATTCTATTATTTATTACAAATTTACTTATGAGGATGAAATAATACTTAACCAAACATTATTCATTATAATTTTTTTAATAAATTAAATATCCGCAAATAAAGAAACACTAGAAATGTTGTGAAAGAAGTAGAAAAATGACAAGGGTCAAAGATTAACTAGATAAGTATTGGCAATAATATAACCATTTATTAACTAACATACATAATTAAAAAATATTTTTTTTAAGCACAGATTACTCTTAATATTAACTTTTTAATAAGACCATACTACAACTGTACACAATATTAATAACATACAACTTTATATTCAACTGTTGGCTTTGTATATAGCATATAAATCTTGTGTTGAAAAAGATGTATAATAGCATGCAATTAATCCATATTGCTATTATTTAATTAAAAGTTAATTTGTTTGGAAAATCAATTTTACCTGTATAATTTTTAAATATCTATTAATTACTTATTCCCTAATTTTTCTTAAAAATTCAGATACAAGATTTGACATAGATTCAACAATGTATGCACATTTATTTCATTCTTTGTCAACAAAACCATTTATGAATTATTGATTTAATTAACTCATTTGTTATAGTACATTTCATTTTGTAGTGTTTCTTTTTAACAATTGCCAAACAATTTTCTATATTACCTAGATCTAGCGAGCTGCCTAGTCACTAAAACACTTTTGTGGCATTGTGCTAAATATTATTGGAACACTCTCAGTATAAGAGCCAGTGAGTTTTTTTTTTTGCGTGTGTCGACAAACAGTGATATATATATATATATATATATATATATACACAGTAGAACCTCGATAATTCGAGCTAATTGGAGCTGACTGTACCTCGAACTATAAAAAAACTCTATACGCGGAGAAATGAACAAAAATAAAGAATAATATATTTTTTGGTGTTTTAATTAGTCAAAATATTAGAAAATTTAATGGTAGAAAATGTTTCGATGTTATCTCTATTACGGCGCCATTCCGCTACTACTGCACCGACACCGTACTCAGCTGGAAGTTTCTTTAAGGTTTCACCATTGTCTAGTCTTTTCAAGGCCTCTAATTTAATTTTACTTGGCAGAAACTTTCTTTTAGCTTTTCCATTCATTGTTACAAAAACAGAATCAAAATTAAAATATTAAATACTTTTAAGAGAAACAGGAAAGAATGCACTCGCTAATTGACAATGTTATACAACACATATATGCGTAGCGCGCGTACTACTTCTGTACTGACAGTTTACTATTGAACTATTTTTAAAATAACAAGAGGTGGAGACAATTAAGTATGGGGTGTATGACTGAGCTGACATGAGATATAAGTGGTACCTGCTAGTGGTGGTGTGTCGCCAAGCTTGCCAAATGAACGCAAGCCAGCCACTTCGATCCCCTGTCACCTTCAAAAGACTAGTTGGCATTTTAAACGAACAATGAGGCGGCGGTAACAAAGTAATTTTCAAGGCGTGCTACAATTAATGTTCAAAAAAGCTGTTTTTTAATTTGCAAACACAGCTCGAAATACCCGGACCCTCGAACTACTGCGACTTGAATTTTCGAGGTTCTACTGTACCACAAGACTTTTTACGACAGGTGAAATAAATCAAACAACATGTTAGAACCCACCCAAACTGTTCGGATTTCCGTCTCGGTGTTCCTTAGAACTTGTACAATATATCTAGTCATCAGACCGTTTGGCACATTCCACCCCTTTGAAGGAAACCTCTTTTTTGCTTGCAACATTCTGACACAAAACAAAAACTAACTCTTATACTATCTGTTGCCTAGTGAGAATTTGTTTTTTGCATTGTGTTAGAGAACCCTTTCCTTCAGAAGTTTGATAAATCAATCACTTTTCAACGTATTTCCCATATGTATTAATGAACCTTAAAATGTAAAATAACCTCTAATTTTCGATGTACCACAATTTAAAAACATATTTCCAATAAGTGTTCTGACAAGATTTAATGTATGCCATTCTGCTAAAAAAAAAGTGCAAACATTTCTTTAATAACAAAATATTAATATGCTCTACCATATCAGGAAACTCAAATCTAAATCTGTAGACAGTAGTTAAAAAAGAATACAAATAATATACTACGAAAATAAGCGTATTAAATCAATAATTCAGGTATGGTTTCATAGTGAAGAAAAAAGTTCCAACAGACTAGTTGAATCAATAACAAATTATGTGTGTAAATACATTAAGAATAAAGAGGTAAATGTTAACTAATGGTAATTTATAAATTGTACAGGTAAAATTATTTCCAAATAAAGCTACTTTTGATTACATAACATATGTTTTGTTTAATTTGCATGTTGCTGTATTACTGTATAATATTTTTAGTGGAGGAATTGCGTCAACCACTGTACATTAGGTTTATTGCTAATAAAACATAGCTTTTTAGAAATAATTACAAACATACATTTCTAGCTATTCTCATATTATTTTAAATTGTTTTACTATATTTTTTCTTATAAGAATTTAAAATTGATCACTGAAAATTGTAAAGTAATTTGTTTGACTAGGTAAAACACTTTGTACATTAGAATAGAAACCCCTTCCTATTTAATCTCCTAAATGAATAAACCATGTTAATTAGAGCAGTTGCATTTTAGTTTTTGTTTCTCCCTAATTGTTATAAACATTGCAATAGTATAGAATTAACTGTTTGTTTTGATTTGTAATTCAGTCTTGTTTTTATTTCCCAATTATTTCCATTACAGCAATTTGTTTAATAAACTTTTACCAGTTAAAATCTCTCCGTTATGAAACCTGTGTTAATTTTCAAAGATAAACGATTTTATATCAAGTTACAAATTTTTAGTATTTTACTGCTGTAAACTATCCTAAAATATCACAGATACAGTGCTATAATGTCCCAGATACAGTGCTATCTTTAACTAATCCAAATTTACAATTTCACTTTTTTTTTACAATATTACTTTCGTATTTGCATTCATAATTTATGTTTTATGTACATTTTATTTTTCAAGAGAGATGAATAGCTCCTTCCCTTTAATTCTTCCAATCATCTAAAAACAATGTTCACACATCATTAGCATTACCTCATAGCAGTGGGGGAATTGATCAGAAGAATTCTTATGTTCATTGGTTGGGACTATATACAAATGTTAGGTTGTTATTCCTAAATTTGTAAACGAAAGCGTCAAATATATTTTCCCTTTTACTCAATCCATTTCTAAAGCATGCGTGATAGCAAAGAACCTTAAGGCATTTCATTAGGTCTGTTCTGCGACCAAGTCTGGAGACAGTCTGCCATTTCCCTGCATGCTTTCTGTTTTCTCTGAATACCTATAGCACTTTCAGAATCTCTTGTGCGTGACAAAATTTACAAAAGCTAATGTGTATAAATTCCACAAACTTATATTTGATATTTTGTGCAAATAAATTTGATGTGAATTATAATTCATTCTGATATTTCAAAACTTGCGTTTAGTTTGTGTTGCTCAAAATATTCTACTAACTGAATCGCCACATGCTCTGCCATGCTTACTTCCCCTGCAATTGCTTCAATCTTTTACCTTTCTACTTGTTAATATAAACGCTGATTCTCCTAACAGGTGTTAAGCTTTTAGTAGGGGAATCTGTGTTTATATTATTATCTGTACCACAGTGCTCATTGAAAGTCCATCCTACTTATTGCCAAATATCAAATTTCAACCACATCTAAAACCGTTACATTAAACAATGAAATATGTGCGGAACTTACAACTCGGAACTGTAGGCAATGATGTATCATTAAACTTCACCTGAATATTGAATATTTATTTTCACCACCATCTAGACATTTCAAGTCGCTTTGTAAAAAGTTATGCTAAAACTGATGGCAATAGAGTATTGTGTTATGCTTGCTATATTCAGAAATATTTACTACTCTCTTGGAATTTTAAAGCCCTTTTTCATGCATTAAATACATAATTACTACTCCACACCATTTATAAAGTGAGTTTAGTTTTATTCAGACTATAAATAACATTTAGAATTGTATTCCATTTTAAATGAATTAGTGCAAAATTAGCGTTTAATTTGTAATCACAGTCTCACAATACACTGTAAAAGGCGTTATTTTAAATTTATTTTTCGCCATACTTTGGGGAATATTTTAGAAAAATTGAGATCTATAACATTTTGGAAGGTCTGTGTACCAAATTTCATAGTTCTATCCCAAATTGAAGTTTAAAATACTTTATGACAGTCAATGACTACATCTAGCTTTTAAAAAGTTTCCTTCCTTTGAAGAAAACGTTAAAAATTGAAAGTGCCAATGCTGCATCTATTAATTTCTGGAACATTTCTAACAAACCTTCTGAATAAGTTTTGTTGTTTAAGAAAAACCGTTGCAAGACAATTACTGTACTTTATTAAATTATGTATAAAATTTGTTCATAGTCACATATTGGAGGTTAATTTGGAAGGGATTTTCTGTTCTGATTCATACAGACTATAGTTATAATAATATTTTTGCATTTTCTATCCAGTCAGCTTCTAGGTCCAGCTACAACATTTATTTTTAGTCTTAAATTCATTTATTACTTACAGCGTTCCGTCCTGGCTAGTAATTTAAAATCGGGCACATAACCTTCAAATTAAGTTGTATACAATTATTCCAGATGAGCCTTTCATGCTTAAAGGATGAGTTGCAAAGATGATTTGACTTAAAGCAGTAAGAATGGGCGACAAACGAGATTCACGAATCAAGTCCCGACGGAAATCGTGCCATTTTTCATTGTCGGCTGGTGCCAGCCAAAACAAGATGGTAGAAGTAGGAGCGAACACACGGAAAGATTTCGTCCACGTTTCAATTGACTTGTAGAAAATAAGCTCAAACATAACCAGCAAGAGTTGTATACATAAAAAAGGGTATAATAGTATGCCAAATATAGTTATAATTAAATGTAATGAACAGAATTTATTTTATTTTTTGTCATGATATGTATTTTGTGTTCAATTTAATTGTCCTGAAGTAGGTTAAATGTTTGCATTTTAATTTGGCCAAATATGTTTTACTATTAGTTTTCAAATTATTAACTGTGTTTTATTATAGGGTTTTAACCGTTGTACATTTTCTATAGGAAATAATAATTTTCTATAGGACTATTTATATACTGTTCATATTATAAATCATACTACTTGCCATTATGCAAAAGTATATTATATTCCGTGTCTTATTTTTTGTAAATAACTCTGGTATCTGTTAATCTAAATAAACCATTTAAAAGGGGAAAATTGACTCTCACATAGTTAGTGGTTTTTAAGTTATTTAAAATATTTAACAATGTCCATTATTTAACTATAAAAAATAAAGTATTTGTTTTTAATATTTTTGTAAAAATTAATGATAAATGGTTAAGTTAAATTGGAACGTTTATCTACTTCCAAAGTTAACTTTTTTACACAAAATGGCGGTTTGTCTAAACCAAGCGTTTTTGTACCAATATTTAATTTATATGAAGTTTTTTCTTTATTTTTACTTGATGAATAAGTTTCCAAAATATCTGCACATCTTTGTGAATTAAACTGTAACACACGCATAGTCGGTTCTTCTCAGCCAGAACTTTTGGTTTAATAAAGTTAAATTATAAATATTTTTGTTTATAAAATTCTGTGTTTATGTGTCTGATTGGCATTTAATTGATGAGATAATTCAGCTCTGATGTTGTATATCTAAGAACCTTTCTTTTTTTAAAATCTACTTAATAGGCCAGTCGGTAAAGGTCAATTTAGACCAAAAGTACCAGTAATTTGCAATACGGCTGAATTTTTTTTATAAGTACATTAAAGTATGTAGATTAACATAAAAAAATGTTTACCAGTCTATCGATTTCCCAAAGTCGAAAAAAAAATCGATTATCATTTTTTTTCCGATTATCCTTAATATTTCAAGCTGGGATGAAGATAGAGGAAAATAAAAAATACCACCGTGTAGGGGAGGTATTTTTCAACAAAAAAGGTCATATGTATTTATTTCGTCCGAGCAATGGTTTGTCTGGAAAAAAATCGATAATGCAGGTATGTATTTTGCAGCAGGGGAAATCACTAAAAGGAGACATCTTATTCATATATGAAGCGTTGGCTCATTCTAAATTGGCCGAATTTTAATATATCGAATTGAAACTTGACATAGCAGTTAAAATATATATTTTAAACATTTATGCTGAGTCTCAGCTTGTTATCTTGAAAATTACCCGATCTAGAGCCACTTGACTTATTAATGTGTTTCTCGATTTTAGGAGTACCGGACCCACCAATTCATTTTAAACAGCTCCAGTTTAGAAAATTTTCAAAATATCAACCTGAAAGTTTTTTTACAAGTTCAATATATATATTCAAACAAGTTCAAGGAGTATAAACCTTTTTCATTATTTACTTTTAAAAGCACAAGTAAATTAAAAAAGTATAATTTTAGACCTTTTTAGATTTTTCATCAAAACGCTTGAGTTGATCAGCTGCAGATTAGTCATTTTTTTAAATATAGTTTTTAAAATAAATGTAGCAAAAAACAATTGTATTTTTAACTTCTGTACCAATTTTTAAATCAATATGTTCAAAAATATCGAAAATGGAGTCGTTGAATCCAAAAGTGTTATAGTTAAAACGAGATAGGAAAAACAGAAGACTATTTTCAAGCGCCTCGTTTTTAAAAATAACAAGAAAAAAATCGTTCATACTTACTAAGAATATTTATACTGGTGTACTCAACTTGTAAAACAAATTTGGTGTTGATATTCCAAAAATTGACGAAACTGGAATAGATTGAAATTAGTTCGTGGGTCCGGTACTCCTAAAATCGATAATCGAAATCGACTCCTAGATCGGGTCATTTTCAAGATAACAAGCTGAGATTTAGCATAAATGTTTAAAATATATATTTTAACTCCTATGTCAAGTTTCAATTCGATATATTAAAATTCGGCCAATTTAGAATGATCCAACGCTTCATATATGAATAAGATGTCCCCTTTTAGTGATTTCCCCTGCTGCAAAATACATACCTGCATTATCAAATTTTTTCCAGACAAACCATTGCTCGGACGAAATAAATACATATGACCTTTTTTGTTGAAAAATACCTCCCCTACACGGTGGTATTTTTTATTTTCCTCTATCTTCATTCCAGCTCGAAATATTAAGAATAATCGAAAAAAAAATGATAATCGATTTTTTTTTTTCGACTTTGGGAAATCGATAGACTGGTAAACTTTTTTTTATGTTAATCTACATACTTTAATGTACTTATAAAAAAAATTCAGCCGTATTGCAAATTACTGGTAGTTGTAACCTATACCGACTGGGCTATAAAAGGTTGTCCTTGTTTTAACCTTAAATGAAATCTATAATATCCAAAGGTGTTCAAATTAAAATAAAAGTTGTATTTTCGTTACTCTAAAAATGATCAACAGTTTATGAATACAAACCAATAACAATAAATAACTAAGTTAATCACCTGACTTTCCTTCGAATTGAAGACTTATATTTTAATAGAAAATAATATTAAAAAACAGTTTTGGGGCAAACTTGCTCGTGTTGGCTCTAAATAATTTTATTTTATCAACAATTTAACATAATTGGCTAAATTAATTTGCTTAACATTTAATCAACTAATCGAGGACGATTTGATTTACTCTGTACTTAAATTTAGCTGGGTGTATTTTTTAAAAAGTTTTTATTTCAATAATTAATGGATTTTATAACTTCTGAATTTTGACTGTTTAAAAAAATGTGTTGATTATTGAAAAATATAAAACTAAAAATACATCTTCATTGTAGATCATGCATTTATATTTTTATGAAGATTGATGCCGAATTAAAGTTATTGATTGCAAACGTGGAGTTTGTGCTCCAAATTAAAAGCACAAATTTTAAATAAATACAGTAATATTGTAACTTAACTAATATCTAGTTCAGCTTTTGTGTGTGTGTTTTCGCTCACTTAAGCCCTTTTCCCCCCTATAATATTTGCCACGGCTTCTTTCACATTGTCATTGTGAACAATATTTCTCCTGCCATCTGCTTAGTTCATAACTGATAGTTACGGTTTAGTTTGCCTTTTCTTTTCTAGTAAGTTTTTTCAGGATCCATGGGATTTTGTTTTACTCATTCCCCCTTCCCCCCAAATCTTTTTAGTAGCTAAGCTCATTGATAATCTGACAGTTCTAATAAAAGCTTATTAAGTTGTGAATGTATGATAAGAAAGAATTATTTCTTTTTTATGTTGTATCCATTTTGCTTTAATTGAAAATAAAAGAAGATGACACCATTAGACTTTTGCAAGTACTCATTGAAAATAACAGGAAAAAACATGGAACCTACAAATAATGAACCTTGAAACACTGTAAGTCAACATCTATTCAGCAGTCTGACCATGGAGCACCATTTCATATCAACAAAAAAGTTAGAATATCTTGTTTTACGACTTGTTTAGATTTTATTTGTTTTCTACTCTATTTTTGTGGTCAATGATTTTTATTTTTGGCATCAGTCTAAGACAGTTATCTAGACTACATGTTGTTTTGAACTTATCTTTTGAATTAAAATCACAAACATTTATATTTGCACACTCCTATAAATCTTGTAATTCATGTTTTCATGTTAGCTAATTAAATCATTTTACTTATTCATGGTTCTTAACTTTTTACATAAAGATATGGACTTAATTATGGCTTATACTAACAACCTTTATTATTTACAATCTATTTATTTGATCTTAGCTAAGTTTGGAAACTATAAGAAATACAAATTTAAAACATGCACTTTCTCTATATTTTTTCCTTTTAATTTTTTTAAATATAACAGTGTTTTTTATTTTGGTTTTATTTTCTCCAATATTGCCAATTTATTAGGTAGTATTGAACACTCATTTTAAGTTAGATTTTTTCTTCAGATATTTTTCCAAACCTATTTAGGAAGTAAAGCTGTTCAAATTTAAAAAAAGAAGATTTGTACAAATTTGTTTTAGCTGCTTGGGTTTTGGGAAACCCTAAGAATAAAACTCTCATCGACTAATTTATTCGCTTCCAAAAGTCATATTCCTCAATGCATATGTTTTGTCAGGCCTATTGCATATCTGGAACTGATTTTTCAACTGAAACTATTGATAACTAGTTTTTAATATCATCAAGCAAGTACATAAGGTTCATTATTAAAAGTTTTTATCTTATAATTTTAATTTTAAAGATTTGGTTAAATTAAAATAATCATACTTTGCAACACCTAATTATTTAGATTAATTAATTTATCCTAAAGGAATAGAATGAAAATTTTTATATTTTGTAAGTGCACTCATACTCATAACAATAATAAAGTGCACTTGTAAATAACAATTCAATAATACTTACACCTTCAACTTCCATTATGTTTTTGCATTTATTTAAATCCTTAACTGTAATATTTTTTTAATAATAGGGTTTTACTATGAAAAAGTAGTGAAATTAATTACAAGGACCGATTTTTTTCCTTTAGATGTCAGTTTTTTGTTGATTATTATGCTACATGAAATTACCATTCCAATTATATATAATACACTATATTATAAAAGTTATAATTACTACACGAAAAAAAAAATTAGGCATTACACAGTCACTAGTTGATTTTTTAGACGAATTGTTCATTAGAATCTCACTACTTTCTTTTCAATAATTAATTGTTTATGTAGAGTGATGAATTTTGCTTTATAAGGTTGGCCAACCTGTTTGTCAGCTAGCTGCTGAGTTCCTTTATTTATCACTGTCGGCTGTCTTTGTTGTGTTTACAAAACATTTTCGGTAGGCCTAGGCTAAGTTACCTTGTTCCTTAAAAATCAACTTTTCACTTTCTACTACACTTTTATCAAAAACCATTACAGATATCTTAACCAATTTTTTACCACATGTTTATGGTACTAATACCTAGTTCTTTACACAGGATTTTGCTTGTTATCTAAAAAAATATATATATTATTTACTTTTTTAAACACAATTTAAAAAATTCATAACTTTAAAAAATTGTATTTATTTTTTTAAATTTTTGTGTAAGGAACTAGACAAAGAACCAATCTACAAAATTTAAAAAAATAAAAGCCCTAGCTCAATAGCATTTTTGAAATATGTACTATAGCTAACATTGCGTTTAAATGGGAGATATCATTTTAATCTCAAAATTAAAGTTAATATTTATGAAATTTTGTATAAAATGCTTTAGTACGTAGATTCAAAGTAGATTTTTCAAACTCTTTGTCCTTGTAACTTATTTTATTATTTCACTATTCAAAATGATTCTTAATAACAAAACTTGTTTATTGATTGATAGAATAAAACTGGAACACGGAATCTCACAGTTTATTAACTCAAATGCGTTTCAATTACAAAGTCACCATCTTCAATGATGCTCGAGCTACAATAATCAAACTATAACTTTAATTAATCAAACTATAAAAACAGTTATAGTTTGATTATTGCAGCTTGTGCATCACTAAAGATGATTACTTTGTCGTTGAAACTCGTTTGAGTTAATAAACGTATTAGTTGTGAAGATTTTGTGTTCAAGTTTTATTCTATCAATATATCTTCTCACAAATCAAGCTCAATATTTATTTATGTTGTCCTTACTTGATTCTTTACACTTACTTCATTGTTCCATTAACAATAGTTCCATTTAAAAAAAAATTGCTTTCTAGGATAAAATTAGGAAATGTACAATATAGAAAAGTTTCAAAATATAATTCAATAAATAATAATTTTCCTACTAAAATGATGGTGTAATATTGTTCATTATTTAAAAAAAAAAAACATGAGCTGTTTATTTTATAAAACATGGATGTACTACTTTTAATTTTCTAAATTTGGCTCATACAAAGAGTTTAACTACCCTTCTGTTTTCTGTCTTGTATACATATTAAAACATGTTTTCACATATTTCAGACTTTAATTCGAAGGTGATATGATATTATAATTTGCTGTTTCTTTATTAAACACTTTTAGTGAAGTTAATGTACGAGCAAGAACATCAAGTTGAGGATTGCTGTCCGATTGGTTTTAACACCTTCTTTGATTTTAGAGTTTTACATATTGCATGTTGATATTTCATTTTTTTAACCTAGTAATCTTTATTTTAGGGTAAAGGCTTCATGGAAAAAGTAATTTGTTAAAGCTTACTGCGAGAATAAACTATCCCAAGTGTCTAAAGTTTATATGATTGTGTTTTGAAGTTGAAGTTTTAAAGAATAAAGTAGACTAGAATTGCAAGCCTAACCCAGTCAGTGTCTTCTTTCAAAAAATTATGTACTTGTAGCTTTCAGTCACGAAAATTTAAATACAGAAAACGATTATCCCAACGCACAGTATGGATCCTGAAATCATATTAGCAATAACCCTTTTGAAGTTCAGAGTCAAAATTACACCTTTAACACGGTATCTTCAATAATCCACTAAAAAAGGTTAAATTTCAACATCAAGAACATACAAATATTGATTTCACAGTTTTTAAGGCAGTTATTTTTAATTATTAGTCTATTTTCAACAAAAGTAAATTTTGCTATTACTTATATATATATCATATACGATAATATGTATGTAATTAATATTCCTCTCTAGTTCTATTCGAAATAAAAATTAAATATTAATTTACTGTTATTAATCTTCTGTAAAATTAGCTTACTACAAAATTTAACTTGGACTTTAAACAGTTAAGCTTTATGAAATTAAACTTTGGTTTCTCGTTTACAACATTCAAAATCCTTAAACGTTTGGCAGGTATTCACATATCTTAGTCACACGAGTAGTAGCAGCATTGTTCTTTTTAGAAACACAAGGTTTTTGTGTTTCATTTACTGTATTATATGTTACGTCAGTAATTCCAGTAGGGGTCTAAGTATTTAGAAAAATGTTTTGCAACTTTTAATCCAACATTTATTTAATTTAACTTTAAGTTGTAGAGCAGATTAATTGTTGAATCATTGTTAGGGATATTCATTGTTTATGTCAACTTAAACGGATAAAAAAAATCTTATGAATATACAAACTATACAATAGTATTTTTTTTTTCTTTACGTATAAAAACTAAACTTCTTTGACTTTTCTACCATTTCTTTCTACTCACCCTTGTTCTTTTTTCACGCTCCCAACCAGTATCCTTCTTTTTTGCTGGTTAGTCTGCTGACTCTTCATTTTCTTGCGTTAGTTTTCTGTTATGTAGAGTGCTAAAAATGAGGAATTTATGTAATCTTAGTCCCTTTCAAAACCAAACTCAGATTGCCAGATATTGTTAAGAAAACTTTGTTTATTTTAGGGAAGTATCGACTCTACTTTATTTTTTTAAGTCTATGATTATTTCTAACTTGTGTTTCTTCATCTATAACTTTTCGTAACCTGAATTGTATGTAGTCGATAACAGAACAACAGTGTTGTTCTTTTTGGTTGAATAGCACACTAAAATGTTATCAAACTGAAACTTTTAAACTGAACTTCCAACTGCCTTACATTGTTATTATTATTAATTTGTTTACTGTTTCCATCAGGTTCTATCTAAGTATTTTTGAAATAAAGACTCCCCAAGTGATACATTTTTGTGAAAAATTGTCTGTGATAACATTTTTGTTACATTTCCTGAAAGTGTGATGAGGTTTTACTTCAATCTGGGCTCTCCAGAAAGTAACTTACTTTTTGAAATTGAAAATCAATCAAATAAAAAAAAGAAGAAATTTTATTATATACATTTGAAAGTGACAAACTTAAACTATTTCTATTTGTCTACAAAGTCGAAATTCAAATTGAGGGCCTTGTCATAGCGATGCAAAAGCTTTTCAATTCCGTCTTTGTAGACATCTGCTGCCTCAGATATCAACCACTGGTTTACTAATGTTTGTACCAAACTTGGCGGTTCGAGGGGATAGAGGATCTTGGTGTAAACAAGTTTCTGCATTCTGTCAGTATGCATCATAGCGTGTTGACTGTAATTTTTTCATTTTGAATTATTGAAATGTGCGTTTCAATACGAAATCCCGCACTTCTCGATCGTGTGGTGTCGAGAGATGGGTAAAGGATGTCGATTGTGAGATAAAAAGACAGTGCATGGAATGGGGCATAAAAGTTTCCCAACAAAAAAAAAACGGTTAACTCAGAAGGGTATTGTGAAACATTTACAAAACGTGTCAGGGAAAAGTCCTCACACACACTAATCGTACCTGAGAACTTTTGGATGGGAAGTGTTTGATCGCCCATTGTACAGTCCGGATCTACCGCCGAAGTATTACCACTCTTTCCAGCGATGAATATCTGGCTCACAACACATCGCTTTGGCAGTCACACAGAACTTCATGCAAGTGTAAATCATTGTAACAAATCTAAGGTGGCAGATTTCTACAGACGGAATTGAAAAGCTTGTGTATCATTACGATAAGTGCCTCAATTTGAATGACGACTATGTAGAAAAATAATTTAAGATTATCCCTTTCAAATGTATATAGTAAAATTCCTTTTTTCCTTTTCTTTTTTTTTTTTTGTTTGTTTTTAATTTCAAAACATACGGTATGTTACATTCTGAACAGACCTCGGTACAATGGCTAGGGCACCATTTGATGATTGCTGTAGTCTTTGTGCTTGCTTCCCACAGTAAACGTCAAAATTACTGCATTAAAATGTTTTTGCATCTCACATTGCAAATATTTCTAAACCATTCTTGGCTTTTATTTGAGGCGTTTACTGGGCAAAATTCACTGGTATTGATTTAGTTTTGTACGAATGGATCTTGGTACAAGTTTGCCTTCCTTTCTGTGTTGGTCTCTGGTGTTTTTGTCCTCAAACCTAATGCACCACAGCATGATTAAAAAACTGTTGTAACTCATTGTTGCTCTTAAATATTGGAATGCCTGTCCCATCAATTGCACAAAGATCTCTTGACACTACTATGATCACTTTTCTTTGTCCCGATCAAACTCATTATCACCTTCAATCTCGCTCTTATCAGATAAGTCACTGTATTCATCTGAACTATTAAGGATACGGTCCATTTCACTACCTTGCAACATATACTACATTTTCAGTTCAACATAATAAAACAAACAGATTGACTGTAAAAAATACACTTCAAGAAAGCATGCAGTTTATAAAGTAAATTAAAAATCTTTGTAACAACTGGAAAAGTCAACTGAGGTGTTACTCACTTTTACTTAACTCCCTGCACATAGAGTTTACCAATTAAAACCAAAACCAAATTTTACAACAGAACTATTACCAAAAGGTTAAGAATGTATTTATATAAATTCAATCATTATTTTTTGTATAATAGAGTAAATTTAAGCACACATTCCAAAAAATGATCGTACCAAACCCTAAGGAGTGTGACTAGTATCTGGATCGGGTACTTGTTGCAATTATTTAGTAATAATAAGAATCCTCACACACATAGGTTCAATAATCAACATGTTTCAACGACAAAGTCGTCATCCTCAGTGATACATGAGCTTCAACTACATCTGAATACAGTTATAATTTGTTAGTTGTAGCTCATGTATCACCGAGGATGACGACTTTGTTGTTGAAATGCGTTTGATTATTATGTGTGTGAGGATTTGTGTTACTCTTAAATAAATAATTCCTTCTAACTCGTCAAGTTGAAAGTTTATTATTAACTCTGTACCATTAACTGGTATAAGTAATCTTGCCTTTTTCCTGGGTCGTACGGTTCAAAACTTAAAACATGCTTTTATCTCTCTCATTTGTTTGTTGGACAAAAATCCTCAGCATGTCATACAACTATTTTATACTTTGTGATTAATTTTTCTTTAAATAATGTATTTTCACTAGTTTTTATCAAATTTGTATTTGATGTGCTAAGTTACAAAATTAATTGCTAACATTTGAAACAAGCACTTGCATGCAAAATATTTTTTTAAACCTGTTTTAAACTGTTAAAACCTTATTGAAAATTTTGTAAAATTATTATTTCATTCATGTAAAGTTATTCAATGTGTTTATAATTATTTTTTTAACAGGCTGAGATTAACAAGGTTCTTGAGATAGGTGTGGATCCTAATCACATTATCTTTGCTAACCCTGCCAAGCCTGCATCGCACATCCGACATGCCGCTGCAACATCTGTCGATACCATGACCTTCGACAATGAGTGTGAATTGCACAAAATCAAAACCATCCATCCTCAAGCTAGGTAAATATAACTACAGAACAAAAGACAGTCAATTAGGGTGTATTTGTATAATCAAAGCATGTATGGTATGTGCAAGGAGTCAGTTTAAACTTTTGGGAACTATATCAATCAATTCTACTAGAACCTTATTACGCCAAACACCATTAATCAGGACTTTGCATAATTCGGACAATATAAAAATAAATCCTGAAGGTCCCAAAAGTCAGGTTAATACTTGGTCAAGAGAAAGTTAAGTACAATTTTATAATATAAAACAAAACTTAGGTGAAATGCTTGAACTTGGTTGTAAATTAGTGACCTTTCCAATAAAAACTGCTTCAAAACTTATATCTCGATCAAGAAAATCTTCCTAACAGCAAAGAAATTTTATGCTAGGCTATTACACTGAAGTTATTCGTCATTCAGGCGCCCTCACATTCATTTAGAAACTTGATTATAAATCATATTACTTCTGGTACACTGCACATTATATCACTGAAAACCAGCTTCCTCTCTACACAACTTCTTCCGCCAGCAACTTTGTAACAGGGGTGCAGAAAATGTTCAGCATTAAAATTTCCCCAGAACTCACTTTTTTTACTAAAAATTTTCCAATTGCACTTTGCGATATTATCCAGTGACCGTATAACCCCATCTCATCCACGCAATGAAAACAAACAAATAAGTGATCAGATCGTACGTATTTTATCGATAAAGAGCGATTTTGATTTCGGTTAAGTAGTTTTAAGTTAAGAAATGTAAAACATCCGTAATACCTATGTATTAAGTAACTTTGTAAAATATGGTTTACCAAAATAATTATTAATACTTTAAGCATTAGAACACCAGCTGTTTGTAGCCAGTCAAAAATCAGGAAACTGCCATTCATCAACCGGCACAAAAATATCTTATCTGCGACTCAGCCCAAGCGAAGAAGATTAAATAGGAACCCTGCCTGACTTGCAGCAAAAAAAGCAGACAACACTGTTTACATAGATCATAAACAAACCGATTAGGCTGGCCGTTATTCCCATTCCTTTCTTATTTATTGTTCCCCATAATAATTATTTTTTCCTTAATTTTTGTAAATTTTTCCCTGGCTAAAATTTCCTCTTGTTCGAGCATATTCTGCATCCCTGCTCAGTGGTACTGCACTACATAATTTCAATGAGGTCATTAATTAAGTAAATACCCATCACTTCCAATCTCTCGATCTCTCCTGAGATTGCCTACTTAGGAATAATAAGTGGGTGCTCAGATGATAATATAGAAGGCATCAGTATGTTTTTGAAAGATAACAATGTTGTTGTTATGGCATTATGATGGGAGAAGAAATTGTAACGGCATGCAAATCTACAACAGACAGTGAAGATGACATGGACAAGGAGGGAGCGATCACACCGTATCAGAGAACAACACACGCGCGATCCAGTTGACAAACATTTTGGTATAATTGGAGCGTTTGCTCGACACTTTTTCAGCTGAACTAATAATGATAAAGTATTTGCGAGACTGTGCTTCGTTCAAACGCCACACATGTTTGAAACAGAATATAGTGGTTCACATCTTTATTATGACATGATGTGAAAATAACTTTTAAACAGAGTATTTACTAATTTGTTACAAAACATAATTTTTTGTGCAATAAAAGCAATAAGCCTGCTTATAAAGATTTTATTTTGCTTATTAACCAGCTTTACTGCCCAGATTGCCTTTGGTCCCGTTAGTCCAGATAAACAAGGTTGTAGTGTAGTACATTCACACAATAGAACCTTGATAATAATCCCAACGATTTAGCAATCCGTGGTCTCAATTAATTAACTACTATAATTTATACTATAACAATGTACAAACTGATATTTCTATTATATGACCTTTGTTTATAACTTGTTATATTTTCTCTTATTGCCAGATTGGTACTGCGCATCAGATGTGATGATGTAACAGCTGTCTGCCCTCTAGGGATTAAGTTTGGTTGTGAGATCCTGACGGAAGCTCCCCGCCTATTACAAATCGCACGTACTCTGGGCTTGAACGTCGTAGGCATCAGTTTCCACGTGGGCTCAGGATGCAGGGACCCGTCTACGTTCAAACGCGCAATCACTGCTGCCAGGACTTTATTTGACTTGGGTAGCAAACTGGGCTTCAGTATGAATTTATTGGATATTGGAGGTGGATATCCTGGCAATAAAGGATGTTATATAGATAAGGTATATCTTAACTTGTTCCATTAAATTTAATTAGCTTTTTTTCTGATTTACTGTTTGTTTATCGTTACTGACAAACCGTCTATTAACAAAACATAATATTACTTGGACATGGGCATTATGATTCAAATCAGTATGCATGAAATATAAACGAATTACAGTACTGTCATTCCAATTTTGTATAGACAATTCTGTGCATTGAAACAGCTTATGAAAACAATGATACACTGTTGCTCTCTCAAAATAAAAAACATTGATACTGATGTCATGTCTTTTCATGCATGACAGTTTAGATTTAAATAAGTTATTAATCAGAAGAAAGACAAAAATCAAAGTATGCAAAAAAAAAATAAGTAAAACGGTACATTACTAACCCTATACTAGGCACCATCAGGAGACCAATCTCCCTGTGTGTGGTACTTCCAGTTCACCTACTAAATCCCAACTAACTCTTTACTAATAACCTCAGAACAAATTTATTAATTTACTACAGTGTCATTTAAACACATTATACAAAATTTAACAATTAGAAACCATAAATTACTGAAAATAACAATAGTTTTTGCCTCTGAAACAATCACGTCATTTACAAATCATAAAATCATTCTGATCCTTAAGCTTTATGAAATTTTAAGCAAGCCGGTTGAGTTCCAAGTCTCAACTGTCTTGGTATCTGGAAACACATCTGAATATTTCAATGCAGAAAATTTTACTGTTCAGAAAACTGTCGGATCAGTTAGTTTGAAAGCAAAGAGTTTGAACGAATCTCTTTGCTTTCAAACTAACTGATCCACTTCTTCTTATTTCTAGTATAGATTTATATATTTATTGTTTTAGATAATTTTTACTTAAAATGTTTCAATTTATGCAACTTTTCTAATTAAGAAATGGAAATACTTATTAGCCAGAAATTAACTTGTAACTTTCTCACTCTCCAGATCGCTGAAGTCGTGAACACAACATTAGATGACTTGTTCCCTATTTCTGAAGGTGTACAGATTATTGCCGAGCCTGGCAGATTCTATGCAGCAGCAGCTTATACTCTGGCTACTAGCATTCATTCCAAGAGATCATCGGAGAATCATACTATGTATTATATCAACGATGGAGTGTATGGATCTTTCAACATCTTGCTGTACGATCATGCTACCGTTGTCGCTGAACCTCTTAATGTGAGTATCTACTCTGGGTCAACAAGGTCTTCAATGTATTATTTATATGGACTGTGACAATATATGGACAGTTCCATAACTGACTGACTGATCATGATTAGATATATGCATTATACCTATTTTTGCATCTGTTGCTTTGACCTTTTTGTGTTTTTTTTTGGGGGTTCTGTATTTTAAAAACAAAAAAATATCCCTTATTGATTACTGCATCTTACACAGTCCATTTCCTTTAGAACTGATAAAGTTATCTCAAAAGTTATTCCAGAAAATCTTGCCAAATTACTTTCTCCCTCTATTTTTTAAAGTATAGCAGTTAATATTTTGGAAAACTTTCAAGTCTGCTGGCAGTACAAAACCCTTTGTGCACAAGCCAATCTTGTACCTATATTAAATAATAGATAGGACTAATATATACGGTTCCAGTATTGCTCTCCATGAAGGTAATTTTGTTATCTGGATGCCTAAATAACTTTAATCATTGCACTGCATAAATTTAATTACCAATTAATCTTTTGGTTTTATTTCAGTATGATCCTATGAATAAACTAACTGAGTGCTCACTTTGGGGACCGACCTGCGATGGACTCGATCAAGTCGTGGAGAGCTGTCTCATGCCGGAAATGAACATCGGAGATTGGGTGATATTCCAAAACATGGGTGCTTACACACTCCCCGTGGCTTCTCCGTTCAATGGCTTCCCAATTCCTAAAGTGTATGCTGTCATTGAGGAATCTATCTGGTACGTTAAGTTTTCTCTGTAATTAATTTATCTTCACTAGTAATAAATTTAATTATTAGTTTTGATTCGTCAAGAGATGTCAATTACAGTTGGGGTATGTAGCAAAAAATATGGACTGATTTTCCTACAAACAATTTCAAACCATATTATGTAATATGAGGGTTACAAGCCAAATATAGTGCCGTTTGACCATGGGCATTGTTCTTTTTGGCCCATCTGTACTCCCCAAAAATTCCTTGTGAGGCTTGAGAAATCCGCTACATAAATGCTCTGTCAAAGAAAATGTATGGGAATATTAGTGTTAATCACATCATTTTTGTAATTTTTTATTAAAGAGAGAAAAAAGTAATTGCATATCAAAAACATAGTCATTAAAAATCTGTGAATTGATCCAAAAAATGTTAGTATTCTACAGCTGTTGCTGAGTGAATTGACACAAAAGTCTTTTATCAGATTTTATACTAAAGTTTAAACATGAACAAAGTGTGTTAGAAAATGGTGCCGAATTTAAAAGGAACACCAAATAAACATTTTGTACTTACATTTAAAATAACTTAAAGCAGGCAATAAATTCTTAGAGGGATGATCTTCATTGAATCCTAGTTTGTATGTACAATCCTGAAACTAAGCTCCTATCAATACAATGGAAGCACCTGATTCACAACAATAACAAGATTGAATGAGCAAATTAAATTTAACAAAACTAAGAACGCTGCAGTGACAAATATTCACTGAACACCACTTACCTTTCAACAACTCTCTGAGGATGATGACTATTTTATCAAAATAAGCGTAACTTGTTTTAGTTATTGTGGTTCTGTATTGTATGTAGTTCCGTAAGCAACCCAAAGCAATGAAGATTGGTTTTTTACACCTTTATAAAAGATAATTGTATAAATTAATTGGGAACTCAAAAGTCAAATTTTCAACGAACATCGCTATGGCTTATGGGAATCCTTGTTATGAGTTCTTTATCAGGATATCACATTGTAGTTTATGACATTTTTGGGCGAAGGATTTGATTAATATGCTAGACATCCATTCTATTTTCTTGATAAAGCCTCCGACAGATATTGTGACGGGGACCGTGAACATGCTTTCGGAAAGTAATCTTCGTCATTGCTTCACAAGCATTGGTATATTTGAAGCGATGTAGGAAACTACGCTGAAGATTTTAATGTTTGCGTTGTATAAGATAAACAATGAAAGATTTGACTGTGCCTTAAACCACTTTTTTCCAACCATATTTCATATACAAATTAGTGTAACGAACATTCACTGTTCTTTGACTATGTTATGCATTAACGTATTTAATTACAGCTTAAAGCAGTAATTCATAGTAGTGAGTAGAGTTCTATGATGGATACTTAAACTGCCCTTACCAAAATTGCTGACCTTGGAATTTATTTTGTTCTAAAATTGTATGACTTTCTCTGCATTATAGCTTGTTCAAAATAACCATTTAAAAAAATGTTTGAAAATTATCAGCAGAATTTCATAAATTGTAATTAATCAAATGTAATATCATACACAAGATTGTAAATACAGTACTTGCTTTACAGGTTGCTTCTGAAGGATTGTCTACCATTGACTGAAGACCACTTCACCCTTACTTCTGATGTTGTCTTCGGGCATGGTTCCTATGGTGTTCCACGGCCAAGATGCGCTTCTCCTCATGACTCAGGCTACATCTATGAAAACCTTGTGCACTAAAGGAAACTTGGAACATTTTATTTTTATTTAATCATTTATACATCTGTTTTCCTTTATTATTATTCTTTGCTTTTGCCTTCTTTTCTTCTTAATAAGTGTATTGTGTATCCCAAAGTCTGTTTGCTACATTTGTTGTGGTAAATAACACTAAACATTTGCTTAATTTATGAGTTTGGATAAAATCTGAATTACTGTAGTATAGAAAAATCAAGTCGGAATGTAAGTCATAAATGCATACAGTTAATATTTATGTTGAGCTTTTAGTGTTATTTATCGTACAAATTTTCTTAAACAAAGTATCTAATTGGTTTTAAAAAATTCAGCAAAAACTAACTTTTTAATCATTAATATGTTAGTTTCACTGCCATATTAAATTTATATTAATAAAAAAAACAGGGTATTAGTGATTTTGAAATTAAAATTTTTTGTTTTTAATTTAAGTGAAGCGAGAAAATATTTTGTTTAAATAGGTACTTTCTAAAATACAACGGAAATGTGGGGGAATGTTAACATTTGATACTAATGTAAAACATAAAATGTATCTGTAGATATTCTTAAAGTGTTGGATTCATGAATGCTAAACTGATAAATACATTCCTAACTTCGATGTTATATGAAGTGCTAGTTTCTTGAATTATTGTTATGCTCTTTAATGGACCTCGATACTAGCACATAACCAAACATGATGAGATTTATTGACAAACTAGAATAACATTCCTTCGTAGAGAAATATTTGTTACATTCGCCCACATTTCTGTCACACGTAGCTAACTGTGTTATTGTTTTAAGAGAATTAATTATTAATACTAAATGGAAACATTCTATCTAACTATGCATTCAATTATGCAAACATTTTTTGCGTAGTTTGTTGTCATCATTCCAATCTATTTCTTAACAATATAAGCTTTACATTTTCTTAATACAGAAAATACTTTTTAACTACTATCTCTTCTCGTCTTTGTTTTAATGTTCTCTTTTTATATGGGTATTAAGATTTTGTGTTGGGATAAAACTATATGATTGTGGTTATAGTTTATTTTGGGAATAAAAATATTAGTTTAAACTGCAGTAGTTTGTTAGTCGGACGTTAGGTTTATGAGTCTCGGTGGCGCGAGACTTCTTGTAAGGTTCGAATTTGCGAAGAGGCAGCTTTGGTGGAAAATTAAAAAAAGAAATCAAACTGTTTTATGTGTATTTTAAAATGTATGTCCTTATTTTATTGTAATCATGTGTAGATGTTAAAGCAATAAAGAGCATAATAAAAAATAATTTTGTGTTTTTTATAATAACCTATAAACTTACAAAAATATTTTACTTTCATTGAAATGTAATAATAGTATTAAAAACTTATATTTAAACTTATATTAGTATTAAAACTTATATTGCTGTGGAGGTTATAAAGTTGCATCCAAGTTACAAAACTGAAATACATAATTTAATGTTTCTTTATAAAACCTTTAGGTGAAGCCCTAGTGTGAAACACCACTTTAAATCACAATAAATTGGCCAAGGCTGGGCAAACCTAAAATTGTTTTGAGTTATTAGTGCTAGTAAACTAATCAGCTATTATAGCTACCTGTTAATGTATACAGTAGAAATTGCTGCAGTGATTTTTTATAAAAATGGTCAATATGTGAATTTTAGATTATATATAAAAAAAACATTTAATCCATATTTGCTTATTTTGTTTAAAAAAATTCTCTGACATTGTTTAGAGATTTGTTTAGCTATAGCTTGAAATCGTTTTAATTACACAACAGAGCAATTATCTTTGGTTTCTTTCAAAAACGTACATAGCAACTTAGTAATAAATAATATAGATTTAAAATTTTCTTGCTTTTCATAGTTAAAAAAGATTTTTATCAAATAAGTTCAACCGTTTATAGTCCATTCAAAACGCGGGAGAAAATTATTCAATTAATGCCAGGAATAGATACTACTTTCATTATACGTTGTTTGAGTAGTTGATTCCAAAAATTGGGATCTGGAAACCCCAAAGTTTTGGCATTACCACTAAATATGCATAAAAACGCCCTCTTAGGGGTTTTTTTGCAATAACCTAATTAACAAACTTAATGAAATCCTCTTACTTTAATAATATAATTTGTGGGACCCGGATTTTCGGAATCAGTGACCTAAAGACGTTTAATGAAAGTAGTCTCTATTCGTAGCATTAATTGAACATTGTCCTATATGGTTTGAATAGAATATAATATTAATAGGTTACCTGCAAACAAAATGTTTTGCAATGTCAGTTGTTTTTGCCTATCAAAATGCGCACCCATAGGGGAAAATAGACCACAGTCACATATATTGTTGTTTTGATAGATAACAAAATAATTCCATCTGTATTCATAACTTTTCCTTTACTTTATTTCCTATTTCCACTCTTGAATGATTTTGATTCTTATTAATTGCAATGATTAAGACCAAAACCTTTTTTTTGGCATTATCGTTCAAGTCAGTAGAGTAAGAGATTTGATCCTATTCTAATGTAAATTCTAAAATAACATCAAACACAAATGTACAATGTCACAGAAATATGGTTTAATTTAAATGAAATAAAATTCTCAATTACACAAGTTACAAAAAAGTATTGATTTAATTATTTAAAGTTCATAGATATTCTCGGGGATTGGTTTGCTCCTGCTGCCAAACAAATTTTCTCCATAACACAATAAGAATTTAATTGTGAATATGTTTTATAATTTTACCGAGTTATATAGATTTAAGATAGACCTAAGTTAGTCGCTTGTGAAAGTGCAATAAAATAAACGGTACCAGGAACTGGCACATACTTTCTCACAAACATATTTAAATTATTAAACAGATTCATGGTGACTTGTAGGGTGGGGTAGGAGAGGTGATTTTGTATTAAAGTTGTTTTCCCATAAAAATCCATAAATAACGGAAAAACCAACTTTTCTCAAAAACGGCACGAACGATTTTGATTAAAATTTTACAGTTTATAGTAGTTTAGGTCCCTAATAAACTATAAAATTTTAATCAAAATCGTTAGAGCTGTTTTTGAGAAAAGTTGATTTTTCCGTTATTTTAAGGGTTTTTATGGGAAAATTACACTTAAAAATAAAAAAATCACAAAAATGAAAAAAACGCCTGGAAATACCGTGGATTAGTACCTCCATACCAAATTTCATCAAAATCGGACGACTGGTTTAGGCTCTAGGTGTGATAACAGACACACACACAGACATCACTCCGAAAACCATTTTTTTAGGTTCAGGGGGGCCCAAAACGGATATTTCCACCAAAAACTCAAACTCGAAAATTTTGACGAATACAATACTTTCTCCATATACTATGGTATAGGGGGAGAAAGTAAAAGTGAAAATGTAGTTAGTTTCTATTTTGGTTATTGTTTGATAATAGTATCTATCTATACATAATTAATTTGCTAGGGGTTATTTTGTGAGTAGAACTCCTAGAGTTTTTAACCGATTTTGATGTTTTTGGTGTCATTTTACAGAGCTCACTCTGAAGTTGTGCTTCCCTTAAAATGAGCTCAATGTATGTTAAGGGCTTCGCCCCAGTGGCCCTCAAAGTTGCCATGTTAATCTTATGGAAGGTCAATCTTAAGGAAGAAGAAGAAAGATTTCTTTTGATTTTATCAGGGGCACAAAAATCAGCTGTTCGTATGAAAAGCTTAAAACAGCTGATTTTGATCAACAGCTGATTTTGGTCAACAACTGATTTGGATCAAAAACTGAATATAATTTTAGGTTAGGTAAATCAAGCAATAGCGAAGCATTGCCATGTCCACTAGTAAATTTAGTAATAAGCTTTTACTGCATTAATACTTATCAGTTTTCTGATGACACTTCCACTTCACAGTTCAGGTCTTTGTTTAACTTAAACAACCTTTGCACACTTGCTTACACTTGACGCTCAAACAACGATTGAGGAAGCGACGCCTTGAATTTGGCTCCAGTAGCGTCCTTTTTGTGGTTTGACAAAATCCGGCTTCTATTTTCAAAATCCAACAATGTTTCATCAGTAGATTCGCTCATGCTTTGTTTTTGGCTTTAAATTCATTGCATGAATTTAAAAACTTTTGATGATACAAACTGGTGATTTTATTAATTGATGGAATACTTTTGTTCTTCGATAGAGATTGTTGTTTTTCTTTATAGAATAAGCGTTCTTTTCTTATTGCTGGATTTGAGTTGAGAATATTTAGGCCTGGATGAACGCGGTGTAATGATTGTACTTGTTACAACTAAATGATTCGACTATCAACCTAATATCTAACTACATCTAATTATTGTTTATGCATTTCTCTTTCATTTGTGTAAGTTTCATAATCTAATTTAGTTTTAAAATAAAGTATTTGGTGTTTTTATAATTTGAAATCAGTTCTGCACATCCCGCTTGGATTCAAACTAGAGTTCAGGTCTGTAGGCCCTGGTGCCTGTGTCCATCTTGGAATTAAAAGTAAACAAACATTATGTCCATCTTGAATTGTTAATTTTTACACTTTATGAAAATATATTGATTTGTTTTTACATAAATATGCACTTTCCCAGTGTTTAAATATGATAAATTATGATTCTTAACACTTCTAATCTGTCTTAAAATATAAACATACTTCGAAAAGTTGTGTGCGTTGAATTTTGTGGGTGTGTCTTATAAGTGAATTTAGGCTAGATGACCTTTTGCGACTGATATATTATTACCATTAATGTATAATTTACATTGGTTCTGTACTACATATAAACATACATGGCTGCTCTATTTTTTATTGATATTTAGTAAAATCTTGTGGGTGATATTATAATAGTTACATTCATTTGGTTTAGGAATAGGCCTATTTGTAGTTTGGTTCCTTTTGATAGGTTTTGTCTATCATTTTGGTAGGAAATCCAACTCAAATTGTTTGGTAATATTGTTTGCTTCTGCAGTGTGTCATCTAATATTCACAAATAGTTCCTCAATTTTATTATATATTAGACTATTGAGGTGCAAGTCACTAGTTCCCCTTTACAAATTTAGATCGAAATAGTACAGTTTCTTTGTGCCAAGCCAACTATATCTGAGATTGTGCTAGTCTAGATATTAGGTTATTTGCTAATCAAAGTGGGAGACTGATGACAAGCTATACTAAGCCCCCCACCTTATTAAATCTCGGTCAAAATTTGGATTTGTTTGTGCCACAAATATTTGAGTTTACTTTAGAAAAGGAGTTATTCAATAATAAAGAGAAGAGGGCTGGTGACATGCTAGCCACCAACTTCAAAAATTGGAGTCAAAATAGTAGGTTTGTTGGTATTTAGTTTGTAATAATCAAGAAAATTAGTTTTTAATTATTTAAAATTGGATCTGGAGACATGTTGAACTAGAAGAGCTACAACTAAATACAGAACTTTTTATTTTTCTAAGACACTGCAACATCAGTTTTGAAGTGTAAATAGGTGCACCGTGTCCAAAACTTGTTTGCCGGGGGTTGAACAGATTTTACCGTCACGCATTTTCTGAAACGCTCTATTATACCGGGTGTTTAAAAAGTCCCCCCCCCCCCCCTTAACTTTGGAACAAGTAGAAATAAATAAATGAGCTTCGTAGTATCTTTATATGACAAAAGGAGATGAAGTTTGGTGTAACCGACCATCTCTCCCCTTACCCCAAAATGGGGGGTTGAGAGGGTAATTCAAAAATCTTAAATACAAACCCAATCAAGTGATACCTCATTTTAACGGGCTTGATAAATGAAGAAGAATGGCACAAATTGGAGGTATTTATCGAAAATGGCGGCCAGTCATAAGATGTTTTCAACTTTGATGTCATCGTGCTAGGTAGAGTAAGAAGCAGCCCAGTTGGTGGTGCCAGCAGGAAGGAAACTAATTTCTACCAATTCCTTATCTTTCGGTTTCTAGTTTTAAAATCCTACTAAGTATATTATAATTGTTGTTAAATAAACTATTCATGGGTAAATATAAATAGATATCGTAACAGATAATTTTATAAGAATAGTTAGAGACAGTGGTTGTGAAACAATGTCTTCATGCAGGATAGTACTCAGTTAGCAGGCGGAATGAATAGTAGAGCGTTCCGCCAACTGGGCTGCTCCTAACTCTTCAAACACAACATAAAAAATACAATTAATCAAGTTGTGAAAAAGTATAAACAAAAAACCCAAAAGGTAATCAAATAGCTGTGGAAAGGTATCAAGATGATCACCCCGAATTAAATAGATGTACATTAGCTGCATATTAGATGTGTCACCCAAAAATACATAGAGTGGCAGTAATTAAATATAAAAATATTTACCCAGAAGTACACAGAGTCGCAGCCGTTACCTATCAAAATAACCATCTAGAAGTGCCAGAGCCGCAGCCGTTGTCTATCAAAACAATCATCCAAAAATCCACAGAGCACAACAGCCACATATTAAAGCAATCATCAAAGACTTTACAAACATCCCAAAATCTATATGATTGCAATAATCCAGGATTTCAGACAGAAATTCAGCTGCGTCCATGGAAAAGCTCTCTGGTCTGGCAACATATTAACCTAATATATAGTTTATAAAAATGATATTGGTATTATGAGTGAAAAATGTCGGTTTTGCCTAGCTCTTAAATGGAAAGAGACACCTGGTACGTAGTGGAACTCCACCAGAACCCCTATATAATTTAGTTATTGGTGATCACCCTGAGCAAAGCCACTGCATTGATCGCATCAGACGGTACTATCTTGTTTGATTTCATTTCAAATTAAAGTATTAAACAAAATTAATGGTAACTGTAAAACTTTGTCCATTAGTTTGACGAGCTAAACATCCATGGCAACAAAGTGTAGGCAATAATTCATTTTCATGACCAATTAAGTTTTACGCTTTTTTACTGTTAGGCCTGTATTACACTATCAAAGTTCTTTGATGAAATATTTGATAGTGTAATATGCAATATTTTATCAATGTTGGCACACGTCAAATTTAAGGAGAGAACCTTTGATCAAAGACCTTTGACAAAGAACTTTGATAGTGTAATACAAGCCTTATCGTGTGTCCGATAGTTTTGACTGTTATAGGGAACAGAACGAGATAAAAAATACGCTTGACGTTTATCATAAAAACTAACTGTTTTGAGATTTTCTCATTTAACATGTTGATTTTTTTTTTTTTTGCACCGCCCAAATTATTTCTAATATTAAAGTAAAAAAGTTCCATCTAAAGCATAAGTTGGCTATTTTAAATTATAACGCAGGGTCCCCTCTAATTTAGTAATTAAAGCACGTTTTTAAGAATAACCTTTGTATGATAACCGTGTCAGAAAAGGGTAATTTAGAACTTGAACTCTTTCTTAAAGAACTTTAACATTTTATTTTCATTTTGTTTCGTTGGAGGGCCTTTTAACGGCTATGACATTGTTTTATTATTGTTCCTTGTGGCTCTCTTTAAATGCTTGCAATTTAATATTGTGATAGTTTATTTTAAATTGTTTCTTGTTATACTTAACTGCGAAGATCACGAGCGGATTCACCGCGTTACGTTTTGTTTTTACTGGCATTGTGTTACTGCGACATTTAAAGGGATGCCGTGCCCATCATGATAACTCATCAGGCTTATTTATATTGTATGTTTACATACCTTGATATCCTTCTGCAATCATTTCTGTCCTTATTTGATGGGACTTCCGGTTTTGGAGTTTCGTGACTCCATTTTCGATTCGAGTTTGAACATAAACATGAAGTAAACATAGTTTTTAACTGAGTCATAATTTAAAATAAACACAACACAAAACATTTAAACAAATTGTCACATTACGTTTAAATAAGACTTCTTCATTGGCCAACCAATGCGTCCCGACACAAAAGTTTTTTTCTGCGGATTGACATACATTGGACTAGAAGTAGACCAGGGTATTTCTTTTGGACCTCACGTGAAAAAAGTGTCAACTAAGGCCGCCGCTATGGCAGAAAACTTATCGCGCTTGATGCCCATTATTGGAGGGCCAAGAGAGAATAAAAGAAGGCTGTTTGCATGTGAGGTTCATTCCATAACTAGTGGCTTGTAGGGGCAATTGCCCCTATATATTGTAGTAATTTTATTAAGTAAATTGTTAGTCTCATGATTCACCGTACCTTAAATTATCATTAAAAATTTGTGAATATAATACGCACAACAAATGATTTAGAAGTTATTAATATTATAGGCCTAGGCTATATTATTGATCGAAGTTGTAAACATAAACCCAAAGTATAAATCTACGCTAGGTTTTGTTTGCGTATTACAGATGAGGTGAAATCAGCTGTTATATTATTAAGTTAAACGAATATTCATTTCTTCTTTAAATGTTACTCCACGTACACTCGCTTTTATAGGAGTTGATAATGAAGAAATTATTAATGGAATATGTTTGTATGTTATACTAAGATATACGAATGTTTCCGAAGCTAAACGAATGTGTACATAAACTTCTATAAACTTGGATACATAAATGTATTATATTGATAATAAAATAAAGTATTTATATAACAGTTTATAACCTCAATACAAATCTTATAACGTATTATTGGCTACATTAGTTCTTTAACTCATATTTAGAAAAAAATTATCTTCGCAATACATATATTGATTGAAGTTGTAAACATAACCCCAAAGTATAATCTGCGCTAGGTTTTGTTTGCGTATTACAGATGATGGGTGAAATCAGCTGTTATATTATATTATTAAGTTAAACGAATATTTATTTCTTCTTTAAATGTTACACCTGATTTACACCTGTATATGCCCATGCTATTTAAATGGGACTTATTTTATTCCGTAACAAACTTTTGGGACACAATTAAGAAAAATGAATATTTTTCCCCAAAACTTCATGCCCAGACCTCTAAAATGAGACCTCTCCCAGCTTCCTAAGACCTACCGTTCGCTCTGAATTTCATTTTCAAATTTGGGCTTACGGAATTAAATATATAGATACTATAAGCTGCACAGGCCTGGGGCGAAGTAATTAAGAAGTTCATTTGAGAAAGAGTATAGCCTCGCTAGGTGTGGTAATGGTGGCGGCTGGAATACCCCAATAGATCTGCTGGTCTGGGAAAGGAGTAAGACATTCGACGAGAGTAGAGATGGAGAGGTGATGACGTCTCAGATAAAACAAAATGCAAGACAGACTTCGTAAGAAGTGGCAAGATGAGGAAAAGTGGAAGATGACAGAGATTCATCCACCAAGTAATGAGAATAACAGAAAAACAGCTGAGGTAAGCTGAAGACAGACCCTCTACTGGTGGTGACGTTATGTCGCAAGGTGATACCGTCGCTCAAGGTCGGGGCAAGAAGTGTCTTTTAGTTGGTTGGCATTGGGACCATAACATGTGCCTTCATAGTTTTCACACCTCACTAAAGTATATATTGAAAGCCATGCTAGACTGTGTTAGAAGACGTTATAATTCTGTAAAGTAAAGTAATAAAGCATATGTTATTATTATTATTATTATATAGTAGTTGGAATAATATAAAAAATAAGTTATACAAACAAACCTTTCTTATTTATTCTAAATCATTTTTATTTAAATAAATTTACAATAGCCTTAATTTCAGCAATTTAATAATATTGCATTTTGGTTGGGACTCCCTACTACAACCTAATTGGCACCATACAGTAATGTTGAAGTGATACAATGAACAGAGATCAAAACTTCATTATGCAGAAGGTTAAACCATTATGCAGAAGGTTAAACCATTATGCAGAAGGGTAAACCATTATGCAGAAGGGTAAACCATTATGCAGAAGGTTAGACCTCTATGCAGAAGGGTAAACCATTACGCAGAAGGGTAAAAAACCATTATGCAGAAGGTTAGACCTCTATGCAGAAGGGTAAACCATTATGCAGAAGGTTAGACCATTATGCAGAAGGGTAAACCATTATGCAGAAGGTTAGACCTCTATGCAGAAGGGTAAACCGTTATGCAGAACGAGTGTTTGTCACTAATGCAAGACCGTACGACCGCAAGCCAATTAGGTTACAGTAGGAGTCACGCACCCACCTAGCCGTATAACATCCGGACCCACGTGCATAAAAAAACGACCTGATCTTCTCAAAAGATAGTTTAAAACTGAAATTAAATTTTTTTAAAGTTACCATGGGAATTATGTATTGTTGCTGTTTTATTGTTGATTGAAATTTGGCACAGTTAAAGTTTAAATGATGAAGAAGTGCAGAAAGCTAATATTTGTATATAATAATGTATCAAAAATACATAAAATTAAACAAGCAAAATAATTTTAGGTTAGACCTAGACCGATGAACCAACACATGTTTCTTAAATGTATTTACATTCATTACCATAGCAAAAATTGGATAAATAATTTCCATAATATGTTATATATTTATATTCATCAGAATATCACAATAGAAGTTTACACTTCTCCCGTGTGGTCTTATGAAGTTTACACTTTATGGTCAAATATTAACCCTTTTAGGAAAAAGTATTTTTCAGGAGGCGTGTAAAAGGATTTTGGGTGAGAGGTTTTAAAAAATGCATTCTATAAAAATAGACATATTTATTATTTGACAAGCGTTTTTTTAACTCATAAAATGTTTATTTATATTTCTTTTACTTTCTCACTATACTAGTATAGAGAAAGTATAGTGATCGCATAAAAAATCGATGTTGAGATTTTGTGGAAATATCCGTTTTGGGACCCCCTGAGTCCAAAAAAGTGGTTTTTATAAAATGTCTGTCTGTATGTATGTATATCAGTATGTATAAAAAGCTAGAGCGAAAACTATTCGATCGATTTCAAACAAATTTGCACCAGACATGTCAAGTAGGCCAGACCTGTATAGATGCACGAAAAACGGTTTTGAAAAACAACTCCCTTTTTGGCAAAAAAACCTCCCAAAAAATCAGTTATTTTTTTATTAAAAAAACGGCTTTAACGATTTTGATAAACGATAAAATTTGGCTTATTTGTAGCCTTTAATGTACCCTACAATATGCAAAAAAAACGCATCTTTCTAAAAATTCTCGATAAGCTAATAATAATAATAATAATAACTGATTTTTGGCCATAAAGGAGGTTGTTTTTCAAATTTTTTTAAAACCTTTTTTCGTGCATCTATACAGGCCTAATTGACGTGTTTGGTGCAAATTTGTTTGAAATCGATAGTTTTCTCTCTAGATAATAATAATACTAGGGGCTCTGCCCCTGGACGCTCCGCGTCCCAACCCTGGCTCGGCCTTCGGCCTCAGATGGCTGCTTCGCTTCGCTCGCAGGTGGAAAATTCGATAAAGAATCTCGTTAATCTTTGGCTCGTTTGTACATAGGTGACCGAGCATAAATCAGCTGTTTTATTTGGCAGCTGACTCAAACTCATTAAACATTATCTCCATAAGATTAACATGGGAAATTTGAAGGATTGTATACCGGAGCTCCTTCTCGGGTGAATAGCGGCTGAACGGATGATAATATATAAGACTTGACATATCTGTGAATGATTATGTTCAGTTTTTGATCCAAATTAGCTGTTTTATATATAATAGGTTTGTAACAACCAATGTTTGAATTGAATTAAAATATAGTTAGCATTTTTCGTTGATTTTTGTTTGTGTTTGTTTTTAGTTTGTCAATATAACCTCAAAAAGGTAATACTCTTCAAATTTTCTAAGTAATGTTGCTATGGTAATGAAAGTAAACAAACATGATGTGTTGCTAAGTTTTTTATACGAACAGCTGTTTTTGTGCCCTTGATAAAATCAATAGAAATCTTTCTTCCATAAGATTAACATTGAAATTTTGAGGGCCACTGGGGCGTAGCCCTAATGTCCTAGGACTTCGGTAAATGGCCTAAAACCTTCCCAGGGTTAACCTGTGTTTCTATGCAAAATTTCAAAGCAATCGGATGGACGGTATACGAACGCAAAGTGGACAAAGAACCAAAAAAAAACCCCCCATAAGGAATACACAGCAGAAATTTGCATTTGATTATAAAGTTTGTAAGGCGAAAGATACATGATTTGTAATGCTTGATGACATATCTGTGAATGATTACCTGCAATTTAAAAAAAAAATAAGGAAATCGGCCGGATAGAATGGCCGTACTGACTGCTACAAGTTTTCATAAATTCTTTTAATATATAGATTTACTGTATTAGTTAATCTCCTACTTTAATAAATCACCTCTCCTACCCCACCTACAATTATGAAGTCACAGTGAATCTGTTTAAAAATTTAAATATGTTTGTGAGAAAGTATGTGCCAGTTCCTGGTACCGTTTATTTAAATTGAAGATACATAAATGGACTTTTTAATAAATGAACATATAAGCTGAAATAATTTATATTTTGATTTAAACAAATTATTTATTTTAAAAATAATTCTGCCAAAATTGGGGGAAAAATATAAATTACATGTTAAAATAAAAAATTTCCTACTTTCAAAACAACCAAAAATTTTACTGTGGTAAACTTGATTTTAATCATTTTTATTATGTTGCCTATTAATCCTGAAAATTTCATGAAGATAAGTACAGAAACAAAAAATTCTTAGCCCTAGACAGCTAATCGACACAGATGCGCAGAACATTAACACAGTTTATTATCAACATTAATTTATTCACATTATGTTTTAATAATTGTTACTGTATTTATTATACATGACATTATTAGTCTTCAAAAATAATAATTTCATTTCTACTTTTATTTAATTACGGTGAAATAAATTTTTTTGCAAACGACAAAATATCATCAAATGGACTATCACACATTCAAATAATTTGACGATATTTTGTCAGATGGTCTTTTTTGCATATTTTAAAATTGACAAAATATCGTCAGATGGTCCCAAAAGAACTCTTTGTAAAGAACTGTTATTTAAAAATTAAAATATTTTTTTTATATACTGTTTTACTAGGTTTTTCGGAAAATAAAATGTAATTAATATTTTATGGAAAGATGACTTTTAAATTATTTTTAATTAAAATTATTTCTCTGTCTTATCGACTACTCATGTCTGTAATTCATCACTCTATACATTATTTTATAATGGAAAGTTATTCTTTGTTCAAATTTGAGACTTTTTTAAATTGGCACTTTCCCAAAATTCTTAATTAATTCCCCAGCTCTGTTATTACTGTAGGGGGGAGGGGATTCAACCACCTCCATCGATTAGCGTGATTGACCATTGTCCGTAGTATGTATCGGAATGTTGGGCCCAACCAGTCGAAGATTTTTGAATTGACTCTGTTTTCTCTTTTTTAAATAATGTATTGTGTGTATTTATTATTGTGTTGTGTTAATGTACTGTGTGATTGAGTGTTTTTGCGTTAATAAGTGACAAAGGCTATTCTGCTATAAATACTTGAAAATGGCTGAATAGCTGAAACGGCCGTCGTATTACGACAGCAAATTGAATATTGTAGACGGTAAATTAAAATATACAAAATTTTAACAAATAGGCCTACAGTTTTATAATCCTTATAATAATTGTACACATTTTCCAGTTAAAAAAAATACCATAAAACATTTATATTTAGATACACATACTAACCGTTGGATACAGAAAAATACTATATACATACTTATCTACGCGGAGCGCACAAACCTTTCTCTCTTCTGCTTCGTCAGATAAGGTACTCATACATTGTTGAGTACAGCGTGACGTGATGCTAAGCCGGAGTTTTTTCCAACCACTTTCAACATAGCTATCTAACACGCCCAAAGAAGTATTAACTTCAAAAAGGCATCAGATATTTTGTCGATCTCGTACCATTTGGACCTCCTGTTCATCACTAGTTTTATAGATCACTGGACTATAAGGGAAACATTCAGGTGTAAGGAAGCAGAAAGAACAACAGCATGCTGGAGAGGAACTGCAGTCTAGTGATAAGGAAAAAGATTTGGATATCCAGGAACAAGAAAATGTTTGACAGTGACTCCAAATGAACCTGCCAGGAATACTTGAAGAAGTTGTTGATATAATTTTCACAAAGGGTTTCACTTACTCTAGATTGTAGAAATATATTGTGAACTTATTTATAGACAAGTTCTTTATTGTGTTTCCTATTCTGGTCAGAAGCGAAGGGGTACAAGTGACGTTTCTTACCAAATTGGCAGATAACATAAAATTAGTAAGTGGAAATGAAAGTGTTCTTGTATTAGTTTATTAAGCACTAATAAGTAAAAGTACACTAATTTTACTGACAATGGTTGTGCCTAGATTTAATTATAACAATTTAACTTTAAACTGAGTTTTCTCAAAAACAAGTTTAAACACTTTTCCCCTTGCAACGTATACAATTTCCATGGATACATTATAGAAAAATTTAATTTAAATACAAAGAAACAGTAAACCACTGTCAACCCCCTCTAGTCTAAAAGATTGCACCATAATTTGTTACTTCATATCGTAGCATGTAGTTTCTTCGAAAAGTAAATAATTAGTACCATCAACAGACAAATAGCAAAGATTACAATTACAATAATATTTGACTGCATTTTTAATTAAACTAGAGTAATTTATTTAAAACATTTTTTTATCATTCTAGATGTAAGTATTGAACGTTCATTTGTATGTTTTTCATGACACTTAAAAGTTTTAATAGGTCTAATTAAATGATCCTAATCAGTTATCATGTCTCGTTGAATTTCATTTCGTGCACCCACAATTCATTACTAAGCACTACAAAATCACTACTTTAATAAATTTTCAATATTTAAGGTTAGGGAAAATTAAACAATTTGTGACGTCATGCGTGGATTCTAGCGGAAAGTCGGACTATTCGCAGGATGCACAAGACTGTGGGAAATCTAAACTAGTCTGATATGTTACTTGGATTTGATAGTCATTGGAATCATAGATTGAATTGCTTTGTATCTGTGGCCAAGGGTTAGCATATTTTTAATCAAAGATTTTTATTGGCTCAGATATGTTGTTAGTGTGAATTTAAAGTAACCCTAGATTACCCCAAATTTAACTAAAGTACATGATTTTATTTTCTAATCTCTTGTAACCTAGACACCCTTGGATTTTCAGCACCTCAATAATTGTAACTTGTGGTATCTGGATTAAATGAAATTACCTAAAAATGTAGACTTGTTACAATAATTTTGAAAGTATTAAAAATACTTTTAAATGCAGTTAATGGATATCTAAATGTTTGACACTAAAATTTCCTGTCACTTTATCATAAATGAGTATGTATTCAATTTAAAAAATTGTTACATCGGCTTCAGATACTACAAAGTACTGCTTTTCTCATATTTATTTTATTCTGCAGTTTTCCTTATTTTGCTTGGCGATATCCCATATATGAGGAGTTAAAACTTCGTCGTATTAAAACTCCTTTAGAATGAATATGAAAAAGGCAATTTTTTTTGGTATTGAAGATTTGGCAGGGATTTTTACCAAGTTGTTTTTTGTGTGACGGGTACCCTTCACCTCATAATAATAAGTGATAATAAATTATCTTATCTTCTAAAGCGAGAGATAATTGTTTGTCTGCTAAATGGATCTGGAATCTCCGTCTAAGGATTTTTGATTTTTTGATTTTATATTAGGCTTTTGGCCACGAGAAATCGATTGGAAATGGTCACCAGTCTGGGAAAATTCGTTTTCTACGTCTTTTTATTAAATTAAAAAGTGAAATTTGTCCATTTTAAACAATACAAAGCACAGCTGATGCAAATGTTTTCAATGCCATTACAATAATCATCTGCTTTCTTTTAAACTGTATATTTTATTAGAGGTAAGCCTAATGTTGTATCTATTTATAGTTACCATGGCAACGAATACTTCTGCTAAATAAACATACCCTTTATTTAGTTGTTTAATGTTATAGGCCTAACCTAAACGATGTTCACGGAAATTTGCAATAATAGTAGTTATTGACGTGAGCGAATTAGGCCCTAGGAATAAATCGATATTAAAATAATACTTTAATTTAGGCCTGACTTATTTCTGAGGCATAGTGTTGAGATTATGGTTAATCCTTTAAACTGTATTTTTATTACAGTTAAGCCTAATGTTGTATATACCCTTTATTTAGTTGTTTAATGTTATAGCCCTAACCTCAAAACTCAATAATCCAATATTTATTATTGAAATCATAGCCCTGCTTATAATCGAGCTTTAGCTCGGTCTCCTGGTACTAGTAATTAATAATAAAGAGTCCACTAACAGCGGACAAAGTATATTGTTGGCTAGAACATACCTTATACTGCTGATCAATCAGTTCATAGTTTAACTAAGGGAGGGGGGCACCGATTGAACGCATCACGGTATGCAATAGTCAGTCTGGGAGTAAACGCGTCCGCGAGTAGACTTAATGTATTAAAAGGGGGGTTGAATCTTGCTTTTGCCTGATGGCGTTAGGTTAGTTTAGTTTAGAAGGGACCAACAGAGAACTTGTAGAGAATATCAATAAACCGTAGTTGAAACCTCTACAAGTTTACCGATTATTGAGGAACCCATCCACCGCCTACATCCTGACATCACCCGTACGTCCGCACGAGGGCCGAAAGGTACATTCTGACCAACGAAGACAGACACCGCGGAGCTGGACCTAAGGAAGCGGGCCCCGTTACATTTGTTGGATTATAATGCTTATGAAGATTTTTAAAATAACTAAATCATTTGCATAGAATTTACTATATTTTGTACAATTTGTTAATTTCAATATGATATGTACAAATAATGGAGAAAATGTGGATTGTTTTACCCTAGGCAAGGACTCCGCTTGTCGCCGCCTACAAAGACGAAAATAGATCCAAGTAGATAGGCGACTGAGTTAAATTTGATGAAACTGTCGCTTATAAAGAAAAATAGCGAATTCGAAGAATGAAGGAAGAAATTTAAAATAAAGCAAAGCCTCATACAAATTACAATTATTTTATTGATCACAGCAGATAAATCTCAAGTGGCAGAAGAAACTTTATTTTCATAAATATTTAAAAAGAATCTGGGCTGTTTACTAAAATTAGACTATTTTTTCAATATTACATTAACAGTATTCAACTATGGTACTTAATGATGATGAAGGTCTTCCTTTGAAGGTTTCCCATATTGCTTCTCCCAAAATTCTATGTATTCTTTCTTGCGCTGTTCTCTACGGGCGAAGTATTCAGGGTATTGAGCTTTCTCGAGAGGATGCCAGTAGTCCACTACCCAATCACAAACTACATGGTCACGACCATAAGCAATTCCTCCTATTGTGTTTGCAACTGAAAAAGAAAAAAAATATATGATTTTCCATGATTCATTTCATTTTAAAAGATATTTATATGCATAGGCTACATCACAATATAAATTAACATTAAGAACACACAAACACAAAACACTTTTTACAGACATAAAAAATCATAACTTTTAAAGAGGGAACAAGCAATAAAATTTAAAATGCAAAATACAAATTGAATTGTATAATAATTGATAAAAACATAACAGTCTATTCATAATTTAAATAGAATAATTATTAAAATACTGTAACATAAAACAAATTTAAAACTGATGGTCATACACAAGTGAGTTAAGAAAAAAGTACACAGCTTCTGTCAACGATTAATTCAAATCCCAATCTGGGTAACACGTTTGAATACCAGCTGATATCTCAGCACAGCGCCGATATCAAGTAAGAAACTTTCAAAACCAAGCGAGAAAACTTTTAAAATCTTATCTTCAACGTTCAACCAGAGAACACGAGTTTTAATTTTGTTAGATCTAGTTTCCGTAAAATCACATGAAAAACCTTCAAAGGAACATAAAGAAATTATCACAGTGCAACACCAGAAAAACAAAACATCCTGACATCAGGTAGCAAACGAAAACCCAAATTAACCTTTGAAATCAACTTAAGTAATTATATATCAAACAGCTTCAAATTTTTAATAATTTAAAAACATATAACAATTAATTTAAAATAAACATTAATTTAAACATACACAAATGTGTTTTAATTTAAAGTTGGAGATCACATCCATCAATTCAAAGCCAGCTACAGTACACAGAACTCCTCCACAAAGTAAAAGGATCTAGACAATAGTAGCTAAGGCTGTTTTTAAAAAGTTAAATATCCTGCAGGTTTTTAATACTTATTAATCAGTCTAGCACCAGCTTGGGAAGGAGGTTTGGTGTATAAATTCAGTCTGTGCAGTTTAGCACAATAATTACTGGTTTGCCTGGTACTATAACAGTGTATATCATAATTTTGGCTATGATCACATTAGAATTTGAAGTAAAGTATCTCCTCAAATATATATATACTCGGGAGTGTAAGAACTTCAAGATCTAACACATGACTCAGCCTTTTTAAGACCTGCTATAAGCTATGTTATAATGTACAGGGTTCATCAATGAAACGAGATGATGGAATGAAGTAGGCTAATTGGTTGTTAAAAAAAACTTTTAAAATATTTTCTTACTAAATAATTGAAAGTACAAGAATAGCCATTATGAGTACAATACGATAAAAAATGATTGTAGGTGGCCTCGACACAAAGTTGGGAGGTAGTGGAGGGGGGGAGGCAACTGGCGCATCACTACCTGCACAATGGTGGCCTTGAGACAAAGTTGGAAGGTATTGGGGGGAAGGTAAATGGCACATTACTACCTGCACAATCTACCATCAGTTGCAATGGATCGTTGGACAGGTGAACAACGCGGTTATATGATGAAAGCGTATTATCAAAATGGTCAAAGTTTTGTGCAAACTCAACATGCTTTTCAATGTCATTTTAACATACATGGACAAATAACCTCGAGCAAACAGGAACGACGTCTAAAAAAGGAGGAGGGAGTGTACAAAGTGTTTGAACATCTAAACATCGCATTTGTTCAAGAGGGTATGGTTAGAAGTCCACGCCGATCAGCCAAACAACATGCCCTTCACATTGGAATAAGTGGCACATCTGTGATTACGATTCCCAGTAAGAACCTTAATTTCTACACTTACAAATTGCGCAATCTCTTAATCCGGTTGACTATCAACAAAGAATTGAATTTTGTGAAATTATGCTCAGTTTTTTTTTAAGAAAATGACGCCCAAGTGAACAACATGTGGATTAGTGACAAAACGCAATTCCAGCTCTCAGTTTTTGTCAATAAACAAAATTTCTGATACTGGGCGGGAACAAACCCCCGTTTACTTCATGAGAGGCCTCTCTTCATGTACAGAAAGTGACAATGTGGTACGCAATTTCGGCGAGTAGAATCATTGGTTCATTTTTCTTCGAGGATGAGGCTGGCAACACGGAGACTGTAAATTCTCAATGATCCTCAACTTTCTCTCGCAACAAATTGCCGGTTTTCTAGTGAATAATCAGACACTTTTTCAACAAAATAGGCTACAAGCCATACAGCAAGAATTTCAATGAATGCTGTAAATGCTTTGTTCCCAGGTTGTGTCATTTCTTGTTACAGGAATATCCATTGGCCCCCTCACTCGCCCAATTTAACTGCTTGTGACTTCTTTTTATGGGGATACCTAAAAACAAAAGTGTTTCAAGCAGATCCACCCATAACCATTCAAGCCCTCAAACAAAGAACTGTGGACGAGATTGCGGCAATACCTGTCAACATGCTGCGAGAGGTCATGCGAAACTTTCAGGCCAGGCTCTAAGAATGCCTTAACTGCAATGGAAGACATTTGGTAGATGTAGTGTTCAAAAAATAATTTTTTATTGTTATTGTACCCATAATGGCTATTCTTACACTTTCAATTATTTAGTAAGAAAATACTAAAAATGTTTTTTTCAACAACCAATTACTTAATTCCATCATCTTGTTTCATTGACGGACCTTGTTTCTAACATAAATTTAATAGGGTTCCTACAGTCAGGAAAATTAAAAAGAGACAGGGAATTTCCATCAAGTAAAAATTTGTTTAGTTTAAAATTATTTCAATACTACACTGTATATTTTATCAAATTATGAGATTACCTGTTTCAGTTATACAAATAGTTATCCTAAATTTAAACACTAAAACAAGATGAAAATATAGAACACTTTTTTAAGACTTCGGCTAGTGTTTTTTTTAAATACTCAAAAATGTGACTTTTTTGTCATGTTGCAGTAACGCTAGAAAGCTCAAAAGCTTTTCAACTCTCCGCAATAAAATTACAAAGATTTTGGCACCACCAGAAGTTTTCTACGTCATCTGTGAGTGCATATATCGTGTCCACAGACAGACAGGCACACAGACACAAAATTTTGTATTGCTTTATCGTGTTCAGAGACCTCAAAAACGTTGAGAAAAGTCATAAAAAGTGGGGGTAAAATGTTTAGAATTTTCGCAAGATTTCAATACTTAATACTTATTTTAATGCAAGCCGAAGTAAAGAAGTATTAATAATAAAATCTTTGTAACACGGAAGACAAAAAAGCCTACCTATGGACCTAATGTCCATTTAGTAAACATACATTTACAATTCAAATTACATTAGGATTCATCGTAATTTCGTTATTTACAATCAAAAGAATTATTAAGAAAAATTTTGTAGTAATTTTAGAAATATTTTTAGCTTATTTCATTCAAGGTAAAAGCACACATAGTCATAGTCATCTTTTCACCCAAAAATCCCTGTCTCGATTCTTTTTTCTCTATTTAAACAACCCGCCCCCCACCTGGCCTACTTAAAAGTGCAACTCTGTGATTACATCATTTACCTAATTACATAACTACATTATTCACATCACTGTGATTACACTTCATTGTGCCTATAATTATAGTTCTACTTTAGATTTATAACTATAGGCACAATGAAGTACAAGAATAGAACTCATTTCATTTCGTAACAGTTGCTACTTTTGAATAAAGGCCTATTTTATTGTTCTGAGTCTACTTACACTTCTTGGGTTGCCAATGCATATAGTAAAATAACTCCTTTTCTGCTTCCTCCATAAGCTGTTTTGCCTTCACAGGATCATTGACGTTCTTGTTCTCATCAAACCTACTTCGCAAAACAGTAGCTTCATAGCGCCACAAAGCCCTAGAAAAGAAATTTGAGATATTAAACTAAATGAGGAAGATAGGTTAGTTAGTTTTGATGTTGAAAGTCTATTCACTAATGTACCCGTACAAGAAACTCTTAATATAATTGAAAGTAGACTTTTAAAAGACAACAACTTAAAACAAAGAACTAACCTGCCAGTTGTTGCCATCATGGAACTCCTTAAATTATGTACGGAGTGCAATTACTTTCAAGTTAATAATAAAATATATCGCCAAGATGACGGTATGGCAATGGATAGTCCACTCAGTCCTATTTTTGCCAATATTTTTATGGAAGAATTTGAGAAGAAAATTATAGATTCTTCCGAATTTAAACCGAAAGTATGGCTCAGATATGTGGACGATACATTTGTTGTATGGCCTCATGGTTGTAATAAATTAGAAAACTTTTTTGCTTCCATTAACAACGCTTCTGATTCCATATCTCTAACCATGGAAAACGAAGCAAATAATAAATTAGCTTTTCTGGATGTGTGTGTTGAGAGAGATAGGGATGTCCTAAAAACATCAGACTATAGAAAGAATACACACACCGGTCGTTACTTAAACTATAACTCTAATCATCCTAATTCCGTCAAAGAAGGAATAGTTCATTCCTTACTTGATAGAGCCTATAAAATTTGTTCTGATAATAATAGTTTAAACAGTGAACTTGCCCGTATTGAGCAGGATTTAAGTTCCAACGAATATCCTCAGTCCATTATTTCTAAATGTAAAAGAGCGATAAATAACAATTGAAGAAAGAGTCCAAAGATGAGAATAAACCTCTAGCGTACATGACAATCCCATATGTTCCGGGATTATCGGAAAATGTTAGGCGCGTAGCCAGAAAATATAGAATTTGTACTGCTTTTAAAACAAAAAACACTGTTAGACAACATCTCATCCAAACTAAACCTAAAAATGGCACACAGGATTCTAAAAACTGTATTTACAGTATTAAATGTGAATGTGATAAGCAATATATTGGCGAGACAAAAAGACCTTTAAGCATTAGAATAAAAGAACACAAAAATAATGTATGGTTAGGCCTAGTCGGTAAATCGAAAATTATAGAACATATATGGTCCGTAAATCACAAATTCAATTGGAAAGAGGCAAAAATCATACACCGGGAAAGTAATCTTTACAAACGTAAAATAATTGAAGCCTCATATATAAAACTAGCGGACAACCCTATCAGCCAAACAAGCATTGAAGTTAGGCCACTATGGCTCCCATTATTGAAAAAAAAAACTAAAACTTGATTATAATAACCATATTAATAATAAAACAGAAATGTTACCGACTAATAAAAATGCTGAACTTTTACCAGTAGAATCACCGCATGGTGTTATAACCCGTTCCCGTGTGAAACACTTGAACTATATGAAACAATAGGGAACTACCCATTCCTGGTGGCCACGCCTGAATACTCTGGCCAGTTGTCAGTCTCTCTCCAACTTGTAAACTAGACACTTGCCATCAATTGCGTGTGCTTAGTGCATGAATTGTGTTGTGTCTGTGGTTGGTGTGTTTGACTTCTCAGTCTCAGCTCTGAGATCCATCATGTAGATATTTAAGGTTAGTAATAATTTGTAGTTTACTTTGTTCACCCTTACATAGGCCTAGTTGCCTAGGTTTATGTACCGTTAGTTTTAGTCACTTGAGAACGAGAATTGATTTGTATTCCCGAAACGTCGTGTTTGATTATTTAACACACAAATGATGGCAAATGTCTGAACAAGTAATTATAATAAAATACTATCATATCACATTTCACGCTACAAAACATATTCCTAGCCTAGTTGCAGTACAATGATTCATGTCCGCAATACACACCGGACACATACAGGACCATCGGGTACGGATCCGGGATGTAGGTCCGAAGAGCTGGATGTAGATCCGGATCCGACTCCTTAACCCTTTGCACTCTGGTAGGATTTTTAATAAAAGTCCTCTGGGCTCGGATGGCCAGTAGTGCTGGCCACAGCCATTTCTTTATCAAGTCTGAATTGTTTTTGCAAGTTACGTTTCTCTCAGCTCGGATGGCCAGCAGTAGGCCCTACTGGACAAGGTAAAATCCCTCGAACGCCCGGATGGCCAGCAGGACTGGCCGCACCAAATGATCTGCATTAATTTATTTTTAGTAGTTTTATTTTGTCTGGATTGTGTTGAAATCTAGAGTCCAAATCTTAACCTAATTAATTCCCGCTTTTTTTCTGGTCTGTGTTGTATCAAAACGTAGGAATATTCGTTACATTATAACCTTATCAGCAGTTTAGGTTTACGTTGCGGTGGTCTAGGCTAGTGTTTTTAAAGTTTGAAGTAATTTAATACAACAAAAGTTAATTAGTTTATTATAGGTTTTAAGTGTTTTTTTGTTAACAAGTTCTTAATTTTATTTTATTTTAAATTAGAATACATAAAAATGTTGTTATATAAGTTGTATACAATGGACCCAATGGTTTATTTTATTCATTAAAATATATTATAACTATATATTTACAGCTTAAAACAAAAACTCACCAATAACAATATATCTACTTTATTGTATGGCAAAATTAAAGACTTACTAAAACCCCACAATTTTGTTAAACAAGAAATAAATACCCACTAACAACATTTCAGATTGTAGTGAAAAATAATTCAGAGCTGTTGACGTAAATTAGCGGCAGAGCTGACAACAGTATCGTAAGCGGCCAGTCAGGCTGGCCATCCGAGCTGTGAGGATTTTTAATTCGATAAATATTCAGAGCTGACTGGGAATAGTGTATGGCCAGCAGTACTGGCCATCCGAGTGCAAAGGGTTAAAAAAACTCGGACTTACACATCTCTACTATGTACTTCAATTAATTGTACCTATCACAAAACCAATCAAAATTATTATATAGATTAACTAGTCGATTGATGATTAAATTATTTAGGCTTCTTAACTTTTTAGTACCTAATGAATTAGGTACTTTATTAACTAGCAAACATTTATTTTAGGACACACAGCTGATATATGTTTGCTAACGACGACCTCTTTTTAGGAAACTGAGGTAGTGCTGTTGAATGCTGTTACATGAACTGTAACTAGAGGCTGTAAGTTAGAACTTACTTGGTTTGTTTTAAAGTTTTCATTTCTGTTATACAAAACAATATAATTGATGTTACCAACCTATATAAAAACTGGAAACCTACTGTGACTACTCAGACTCATGATATAAAACCTAGTCTAAACTAACTTATACTTTCCTAGTTATAAGTTTATAAGAAGTTTGAGCATAGAGTTAACTCCCGCTACCAACATTAGTTCATAAAAATAAATAATACAGTGTACACTTACGTTTATCAAACTGTAACAAAACAGATAGGTTGGCTTACCTACTTACTTTCAGTAAAAAAATTTATCAGCTGATATTTCAACAAGTAGTACAGATAGCGCCAATTAGGATGGAGCGCGAAGAAGGGTGTGCAAAGTCTCCTGCGCCGGCTCCCAGCGGAGTACAGTCAGAGCCGCCTGCCCTAACTAATTTATGTCTGCTATGTAGTCGTGTTGATTGTATATCAACACTTTTTGGTAGTGACTGTACTGAAGACTCACAGTCGAGTAGGAGAGGGTAAGACGTTACAGTGCATGCTCAAGTGACGCTTCACACTACTTGGCACTATCTGTAGTACCTACATTCCAGTTTAGATTCTCAATTAGATTTACACTCAAATAATGATAACTTAATTAATAGCCTATGCTTAGGTTCTCTTTCCTCAAAAAAAGGTCCTAAGTTATGCCAAAATAATCACGAGAAACCAATTGTGAAATGAAAAATCATAATTTCTAATAGGGCTATAAATATGAAAAAGTAAATCTTGACACCTTTGGTTGCCATACAGTACTCCAAAAATACAGCTAACACTACTACCAAAAAAGAAATTAAAACTTAGTTTCAATTATCTAATACTCCATCGCTTAAAACAATGTTAAAATCAATTATGCACTAAATTTTCAAAATTATAATTTTTTAAATAAGGATAGGCCTATTAATAATTTGTGAATTTGACCAAAACAACCTTTCCAATGATAGCAGAGGTCTTACTGAACCAGGCCACGTATTCCCATAAATATATCATTTTGTTACAAACTTAATTTAATTTAACAGTAGTAATTATGTTCTACCTGTTATGGGTAAAACTTTCCAGATTTCGCAAGGCTCTTTTGTACAGGCTGCATACTTTTCTGCTATGTGAAGTTATACACAGGGGAATTTGCACCACCATTTTTCTTGGAGTTAACACTAACAGCTGAGCTGACTGAATAGTGATTGTTTAATATTTAATACTTTACTATCTCATTTTCAGCTGGCAGTATTGGGTTATTGGTTATAAATCATATCATATTATATGAATGTATGCAAGAGGTTGAAAATTTAGCTATTCCAGACTACGCCTGGCAAAGTGGCAAAATTTTTTACCAGTAGGATAGAATATAAACTACAAACTGACTTGTTTAAACAGAAATAAATGTAGATATATATTCTTTTAGTGAACAAATAAATAAAATTATATCTTTGGAATATATAGTGGTCTTAGTAATAATACAATAACTTGATGAGGAACACTGAATTGAAGTTTTCTAGTAACATCCATTGTAAACTACGGTATTTATTTAATCACAAGTCTGAAGGATTAAGAAATAGTTAAACCCCTTAATACAGGCCTCTAAAAATCGAGCTAAATATTCTTTGAATACATTTAAGGAATAGTAAAATATTGAAGGAATAGAGTTGTTCTACAATTAATTATTTGTTTAATGTAATGTAAAGTTTACTAAATTGCCAAATAAGATTGATCAATTTAGAATTCTTGCTATACAAACATCACTTATTACTTTGCTATACACTGTGTTGAACGTTGAATGTCGAATGAATTGTCCAGGCATAGGTACTGACTACTGACAAGATAATGTAATTTATTGTAAGATACTACTTTGGTAAAGATTTAGGTCCAAATTATATGAAACTATTGTAGTTAACCAGGTGTTTTTGTTCATTTCGTGTGGTGTTAAATCAAATTGTAGGCGTTGTTACCAGGACGGATTTAAAATTTTCTAAAGGTAAGCCGAGCCTATTTATTTATTTATTTTGATTGTGTATTAAAACACAACTAAGTTTGAAATGAGGTTATGGTACAGTAGCAAAATTATTATTTACAGTACTGTCACCTTCTAAGAGGGTTAGGCCTACATAAAAGCTTGTTTGAAAATAAAAATGTTTAAATACGATTCCTTTCTTATTTGTAATTAATAAATCACCTGTAAAGTATTCTTAGTGTATCTACTTTAAACCTTTAGATAAATTATGGCGTAAGTTTACTATTCGACCCTAGCCTAGGCTAACCTATGGCAACAGAAATGCAAGAATAATAAAAAAAAAACCTAAAAGATTCTAACCTATAGTATTTAGTCACAGTATGTTTACCTGTATTCAACATTTAACAGTAGAATGTAAAACGTCATTTGTCAGAAATCAATATTATGTTTATCTTATGTATCTGTGAAACGTTCAGTTGTTTTCGAATAGCCTAGCCTGTGCTTTATTAAAACAACATAATATTGTTAAAAATAGGCTATGTAAAACAAAAATGTTAGTAACACCAGGTAAAAATTAGGCGTAAATTTACTTAGCGACCCTCAGCTGATATGTTTGCAGACAACGACTTGTTTTTAGGAAATAGAGAAAGCTAGTGCTCTCAACCTAAGCACATGCCATTCTACTTTTGAATGTTGGTAACTTTCGCCAAAATTGACTAGCCTACACTAATTCTTGCCATAATTCAGCAGATGTCTCAAGATGTTTTTTTTTGTGAGCAAAAAAAGTTAACATTGCAACCACTCGCCATATTGCTGCAGACGTGCCAATATATAGAAAATGCTCTAATACATAATTGTAATGTCCAATTCTACTTCTAAACGTCTTAAATAAATGAAAACAGAAAATAAAATTTAATATATTTTTAATTATAATCAGAAAATTAAACTCTTTGAACTTAAACTCAATTCACAACTTCTTTAACTCAGGAAATATTAGACGTATATTTTCAATCTGACTACGCATGCGAACGTAAATAGACACGTTTGCTGTACTCCGCTATTTCTACAACTTAACATCGCTTAATAAAATAGCCTACATGTATAACAAAATAGGAACACACAATTTTCACTTTATAAAATCTTATAATTTACATAAATACTTCATGTTTACTGGACTTTACTTCAAACTACAGATTTCGATATACATCGATGTTCATGATTCAATACATTCTAACAACTGCCCAAATATTTTAAATCAATGAAAATAAAAAAAGCCTGAAATTCTAACTTACAGTCTTTTGTCCAGTATGTTTCCACGGCATAATTTTACTATTCGACTCCTAGCTTAATATTTTTGCAGACAACGATGTTGTTTTACATTCTACTGTTAAATGTTGAATACAGATTAATAAACATACTGTGACTAAATAGCCTACTATAGGTTAGAACCTTTTAGGTTTTTTTTATTCTTGCATTTTCTGTTGCCATAGGTTAGCATAGGGTTGAATAGTAAACTTACTCCGTTTCCACTTTGTAAAAATATAAATAAGTTGGTCAACATCATTTAGGGCCTAGGCCTTACACTATCAAATTTCTTTGTCAAAGATCTTTGAGCAAATTTCTTTGATGCAATATTTGATAGTGTAATATGTATCTTTTATCAAAGTTGGCAAACATCAAATTTCTTTTGTCAAAGGTTCTCTTAAGGGTCGGCTCTAGCTGTCGGCCATGTTGGCTGACACTCCATAAGACCAATGTTAAATTAAAATCCAAATTTTTCCTTTATTTTTGATCGGAAAATTATAAACGATATGTCATTTTAAAGCTATGATCAATATGCATGCAAATGGCTTTTTAAAAATGAAGAAAAGTATTTTGTTTAATATTTGTTAACAATTTAAAACATTGATTTTTAATATTTTTTTATGTTGTCACTATTAATTATAGCGAAAAACTACCAAGCCATTCGCCTGAAGAATTTCGTCCCCAAGATTTTGGTATTTTTTTAAAAACGCTATTTGAACAATTGCGGGTTTTAAATGGATTTAGGCTGAGCAATGTCCGTGTAACCTACCGCCGCTATAGGGTGATTTTAAATATTTTTTACGTTGTAACTATTAATTATAGCGAAAAATTACCAAGCCATTTGGATGAAGAATTTTGTCCCCAAGAGTTTGGTATTTAAAAAAAAAAAACGCTATTTGAATAATTGCGGGTTTTAAATGGATTTAGGATGAGCAATGTCCGCGTAACCTACCGCCACTATATAGGGAGTCGCAGGTTGCTTTCTGTTTTACTAGAGCCGACCCTTAAGAGAGAACATTTGATCAAAGATCTTTGATGAACAAATTTGATAGTGTAATACAGGCCTTAGGCCTAAGTTGTTTCATTTAACAGAAATGCAAGCATAAGAGATAATAGCTTGAAGTTCTAACTTACAGTCTTTAGTCACATTATGTTTAGACCTACCAACATATAATGTTAAATTATATTACTAAACAATAAACATAAAATTTGTATATATTTGCAGTTAATAAATATGATCTAAATGATATTAGGCTACTATGTGTGACGTCAAACACATCACTGCTGCTATTCGTTTCCAATTCTTAAAGCTACACACCTTGTATTTATAAAATTTGTGTATTAACAGTTAATAAAACTTATCATAAAAAAGAAAATTAACATTCCCAGTTATAACAATTCAACATTCAGTCAGTTACAATGTGTTTAGGTTGACAGTTCTATTCTCTCTATTAAAAGAAAATTTCATTTGGAAAGATATCTGCAGAGAGTTAAAACATAAATTTTACATGTTATTAACCGATTGGCATGTTGCTAAAAGAATCGGCTCTTACTTTAGGAAGAAGAGTAATGTTATCAACCTAAGAACATCTGTCACTCTTTTAATGTTATATTGTGAGTCTAAGAAACGGTCACTAAATAGTATCTAGTCAAAATTGAAACCAAACAAAAAACCAAAAAATGAATAGAAATAGGTTATTTAAAATGCATCTAAGAAAAGCCCATCAATTTGATGATGTTAGGCCTAGTGATCAGCCATCACCAAAACAGCATCTGTAAATATAATGTATGAGCTATCCCTATTAGGAATCTTATAGAAAATGTAAGAATTAGGCTAGGTATTTGTGTATGTTTTTATATATTGCTTGAATAAATTTGTGATAAGTTTGTATGACAAAAATTAAATGGGAAGGCTACATATCATGAAAAAAAGATATTAAGTTAGTGATTAAAAAACTAAGGATAGGTTTAAAAAAAATTGTATTTGTCGTTTAAATATAATTTTTGGGAAGTTAGCATAATGTGAAATTTTTAATTTATGTTAGTATCGATTGTAATCTTTATAACATCAATTTAAAATGTCTAAACTTAATAGACCTACAAAATATCATAATAATTTCAAGATTTTTCCAATGTACAGTATTAGGGTACTTGTATTTTCCAAGGTTATTTTTGTTTTTGAGTAAGTTAGGCCTAGGTCATTATTAAATTATTATTTGTATAATTTTTTGTGGAGTGTTTAAATTGAATGTTAAGAGAGTTTGGAAAAAGTTGTAAGAAACAATTTAATGAAATGAAAAATAAATACCGTATTTTAGACATTATGATTATGTTATAGTTTTTGTGCATATAGGTTGGGATCTCATCTGAAATATGGTGTGGTAGCTTATTGTAAATTTTATCCTAAAATAATGTTATCTTAACGTAAATATCATAGAATGTTGTTAACATTTTTGCTAGTAGCAATGTTTGAGAAATTTAAGCTGCATTTACATTAAGTAACAAAATATGTTATTTGTTTCCTCTTGTGTAAAATTTTCAAACTAGGACAAGCTTGTGATGTATTTAATTGTTTGAAAATTCAATTTAACTATATACTTTAATTTTACAAAGTGGAAATAATGGTCACCTATGTTTTTATGATAGAAAAATATATTTTTATTTGCTTTATCCTGTTTTACATTACTTATTCTTTCAAACACTTACTGTCAAAATTTAGACAAATCAAGTCATGACAGAGCAAGTAGGGGTGGGTAGAGGTACCCTTATAATAGCACTGACCTTGAGGGGAGAGTGAGATGACTAACAGTGTGCCAGTACCTTATAAAATTATCAACTGTAGCCTACACTCCAAACACCCAGCTCAAATACAAAACTTTCATGGACTTTTTACCGCGTAAAAGCGAGATAGTGTAAAGCAGGACCGCTTTTAACGAGGACTGCCTGTAAACACCAAAAACTGCACAGTAGACCTACAGTACAAAAAACACGCACAACAACAGAAACGATACCAGAGATGACGGAGCACTAAAGCAGACAAGTAAACAACAATGGCCCGATGGGATGTAAGTCACTAATTTCGGCTCGATCACGGTCTGATTAACCGGAGCAGCGGACCAGCCAAGGGCGGACGAGAGGGGTTCTACTGTACTAAGATTTTCTTACCCTATTTTTAAAATTCAATAGGAGCATAAGTTACTCCTCTTTCATTTCTCTTTTCTTCTTCTTCTAGTATAGCTACTGTACTTTCTTTTTATTTTGGTATTCTTTAAATTTTACTTCTTTTCTTTCGTTGGCAGTGCTCAACCGTACAGCGTCAAATTTCTTGACAATTTTCGTAGTGCTACTTCCAGGACTGCAAGAAAGGCCACAGGCGTGCTGAGTTTCACTTATAGTTTTCATATAACCAGTTTTATTCTGACTAATTTCCTCACTTATTCTCATTATAGCAAAGTACTACGAAACACAAACTTGGTAATCGGACATTTTGATCACAGTAGGCCATGTAGTGCTTCATTGACATACTGCGATTTGCCATCTACACATCTAGAAAATAACATATGTGACCCCAGTCTTTCATAAAAATAAGCATAATCGTGGTACAGATGTGATGTGAGATTCAGGAGGAATGTTTCAAGAGCAAGAGCTATTTGGTAAAAACACCACGATTCACTGCCCGAGGGACATTTGCTGTGTTTTGGATCATTGTCTGTAGACTGACAGTAATCAACAATAGCAAATACACAGCTTTTTTCATTTCCAGTAGGCTTCCTAAATTATTATGTATTGCATTACGTTAGTAGGCCGTTAACTTTGTAATTGTACTGTCTTTCAGGCTACTATACGATTTACTAAGCTAATGCACTGGCTTTACACCTCTATGGTAAGACTGGCCATGACGTACGGCGCCATTGTATGGTGGACAAGAATAGAGGCCCAGAGTGTGGTGGCGGGTCTGACGAGAGTTCGTCTTGCCTGCCTTGCTATCACGGGAGCAATTAGCAGTGGTCCCAGTGCTGCTCTGGACTGCTGTCTGGACCTTTTTATCAAGGCTGCACCGAGGAAGAGTGTTTATCGCCTTCAATGTGAGGAACTCTGGACACATGGTCCAAGGAACTTGGGTCACTCCAGAATAACAACATTGGTCGCCGGAGATCGGACACTGGATATGATATCTCTGACCTCATGAAGATCAAGTATTCCTTCTCAAAACCTTTCCGAGTGGTAGTACCGGATCGCGAAGAATGGTCTGAAGGAAGGAGACCCCTCCTTGGGTGTGAGCTAGAATGGTACACGGACGGCTCAAAAATAAAGGGTAGTTCAGATGCAGGAATCTGTGGTGGAAACCCAAGGCAGGAATGTGTGCTGCTGATGAGGGAAACCCTAACAGTATTCCAAACAGAAATTACAGCTCTACTGGAATGTAAAAGAGAGAATCTTAGAGTCATATGAACAGAGAAATTTACATTTATACGGATAGCCAGGCAGTTTTGAAAGCCCTGAGCTCAAATGAGTTCAGGTCAAAACTAGTCTGGGAATGAGTCGAATCCATGAAACAGCTTGCAGGTCTCAATGAGGTTACACTCTGTTTCGTACCAGGACATGTTGGAATAGATGGAAACGAATGTGCAGACAAGCTGGCATAAACGTCATCAGCTTCTGAATTTACAGGACTTCAACCTTCCTGAGGCATACTCAAGACGGCAGTTTGAACCTCAAGAACTCAAGAACCTCCCTGGATTGAGAATGAGCAAACACAAATTGCATCCGACATTCTGTCATTCAGTAGGTGCAAGGTAGAGGAGGCTGTCACTCTAATGACAGGACATGGCCACCTTAGGAAACACATGAAGAACATGGGAATGTTTACTGGAAATCCTAAATGCAGGAAAAGTGGCATGCAGGAAGAAACCGCAGAACAGCTAATTTATGAGTGTGAGGGGCTGGAACAGATTAATTATGAAACCTTTGGTAAATTGAACAAAGGACAAACCAATTCAATTCAAACTTTTATTGTCATTAAGCACATTTTTATATGGCAATAGACATTGTCAACATAAAAATGCCAAAGAAAAACCTCTATGAGTCAATTACATAATTTTTTTTACATATCCTTAAGAGTCTAATCCAAAAACCATACTAAAACAATCCAATAACAATATAATTATAAATCCAAATATAAGTATCAAAACAATCTACAAGTAACAACCTGTTATAATAAATATTTAAAAATAATTAAAGGACAAACACAATTTTTTTGTAAGTTCTACAATTTTTTATTGAGTCTTGCCGACCAAGGTTTCGCCCGTGACGGCATTGACGAGGCAGTTTTACAGACTGAAGAATATTAGAAAACAAACGTGTTTAAAACATAGAACAGTTACTCACAACAAAGAAAAAGGAAAGATAGTGGAAGGGGGCGTGGGGTGAGTATGGTCATAAGGTTGACAATGGGTTTAGTAGAGGCGAGTTGGACAAAAATTCTACCTGATCGTTAAGTACTAGGCTAGCATCTGTACAAAATAATCTCTTAATTTCTAACATTTCCAAGGAATTTAATTTCCTACTTTTATCATTGACATGGAGAATCTTAAAGTTAATGTTATTGGAAAAATCTGACACTAAATGATTTTTTAGATGGTTAGAGAAACTAGAGTCATTATGACCCAACCGCCAACTTCTTTCATGTTCACTTAACCTACATTTAAAACTACGGCCTGTTTGGCCTACATAAGCTGCATTACAGATGATACAAGTTAGCTTAATTATAATGGAATTCTACCAAGTACCTTCGGTCGTCACTATCAATCGTATAATATTTAAAAACTTAATGTACTGCTGTCACAAACCATATATTTCTGGATAGAATAAATTGAACAAAGGACAAACCAATTCAATTCAATTCAAACTTTTATTATCATTAAGCACATTTTTATATGGCAATAGACATTGTCAACATAAAAATGCCAAAGAAAAACCTCTATGAGTCAATTACATAATTTTTTTTACATATCCTTAAGAGTCCAATCCAAAAACCATACTTAAACAATCCAATAACAATATAATTATAAATCCAAATATAAGTATCAAAACAATCTACAAGTAACAACCTGTTATAATAAATATTTAAAAACTTAATGTAGGCCTACTGCTGTCACAATCCATATATTTCTGGATAGAATAAAAAGCGTTTACTTTGAGCCAATTACTGACCCTTAACCTTTTCAGTGGCGGGTTTTGAACAACATAGGGTCACATTACCAAAATGATTATTTACTTGTCCTAAAAATCAATAAATCAAATGTTTAATATTTTTTCCTGTTTTTTTTTAGTAAATATATATGTATATATACTTTTTCTTTAGTAAAATTATGCAAAATAGCCCCAGCCGGAGACCAGATATCTCATTATATCCCGTCAGCTTGGAAGCGAGCCAACCACAGTTTGCTTTACTTCCGCCCTCCTACCCTCAAACCACAGACATGATTAGATATCTGGTCTCCCTAGCCTAGATTCGAACCCGGCATCTTCTGATCAGGAAGACGCAACATTATCCACTAGACTACGGCTTGATTAAAGAAAACTGACATATTAACAATACTTCAGTTACTTTACTATCGGTTTAAATATTACGTGTAAAGGAAAAATAGCATTTGCCGCTTGTGATATGAGTTCAGTTTGAGAGGTCACCTCCTCCTCGTTTTCCTCCGAGACGATCAACGCTGTATAGAACTGACACTAGTGCTCTAGCAGATGTCCCCACACTTAATTTACGCCTTAACAAGTCAGTACGTTGATATTATTCATGAAATTCTCCTATTCCGAATTCTTGCTAAACAGTGTTCAGTCCCAATTAGTTCGGAATACGGGACTCTACTATATAGTTAATGGTGATAGACATATGAATCCTATAAAGATTCAGGTTTACTATTAAGTAACACAATCCCAAAAATAATAAAATTACACAATTTCTCTCAAAGTTGTCATGAAAATTTGTTTGTTGTAGCTCAAGATTAAGTATGAAAACTTTTATGGCAAAATGCGTCTGAACAATAAAAGTACGGTACTCAATGCTTTTTACTCAGTAAGGGTGAAAGGAATTGGCTTTTGATTGCTTGTTGAAGTATCTTTGCATAAATATCACCAGTTTAAGCCACACACCATTAATTTTGGTTCAGAAGAAAAGTGGGTGTACAAAGTTTTAGCGCTTTCTTTTAAATATATAGATATTTATGTTTTCTATATGCCACACATTTTCTGTGCCACTGCAAGAAATATTTTTACTATTACATTATTTACTAAGTACAGTACATATCTAAGGTTTATTAGACCTGTATAGATGTACGAAAAAAGGTTTTGAAACATTTAAAAAAACAACCCCCCTTTTTGGCCAAGAAACCCCCAAAAAATCTGTTATTTTTTTATAAAAAAATGGCTGTAACAATTTTGATAAAATTTTACTTATTTGTAGCCCTTAATGTACCCTACCATATGCAAAAAAACCGTATGTTTCTAAAAATTCTCGTTTAGCTAATAATAATAACTGATTTTTGGGGGTTTTTGACCAAAAAAGGGGTAGTTTTTAAAAATTTTCAGAACCTTTTTTCGTGCATCTATACAGGCGTAATTGACATGTTTGGTGCAAATTTGTTTGTAATCGATCAAATAGTTTTCTCTCTAGCTAATAATAATAATAATAATATTTATTAGTTACTCTCCTACTTTAATATTGAAGTCACAGTGAATCTGTTTAATAATTTAAATATCTTTGTGAAAAAGTATGTGCCAGTTTCTGGTACCGTTTATTTTTAATAAAATCAGTTTAGAATATTTTATTGCGTGGAAAAGGGTGAAGTAGGCAATATACAGTTAACAATAAATAATATAGGTTATATAACTACAGTCTTTTTTATCAGTTCCCTTATTTTATAGATGGATTTCTAGTTTCAACCTCTACATTCAGGTCATCTTCATATCCATGAAAGTCTTACACCTATGTTATTGTTAAAAATTAAGTTTCGGTGGCAAAAATCCCCATAAATATATAATATACAGTTCGTATTCTTTACCTCTCGCAAATACAATATTTTTACTGATCCAGGCTGGTTCAAAACCTTAAACTTGTTATAATTCCTCCTAGATAGCCACTCCGCTTACTCCCTGTTAGGCTGATGTTTTGTACTGTTGTGTGCATTACTCAATAACCTACAGTGTAACCTATTTTCTGGCTAAACATTCCTTACTAATAGTTCTGTGAACAATAGACCTTTTGAAAAAAATCTAACATCTGCTCATTATTGCAGATTTGTATAAAAACGTTTTTGTCTAATAGAAATGATTCTCGAAACATGTGACACAGATAGATATGATTCTGACATATGGCACAACATTAATTTAATGTTAGGGAGATATCAAACTGGGATAGATAAAAGTATAATTTCCTCGTTTCAATCGAATAATGTACAAGATCTGTCAAATCAATTCACTAATTATTTTTGCACCCGTTTATTCCAATCACAATGCAAATTTTATGAAAACAAATTTGTCTTTTCATATACCTCTTTCGCCTCAGTTCACTTTGTCCTCTTGTAATATCGACGACATCAGTATTAGGGTATAATTACAAATCTCAATGTCAAAAAACATCGCAGGATTTGATAAGATTCGAGCTAGAGATATGAAAGAAAATGTACAAATAATCACAGAAGCAATTAATATACAATTATAGTCCTCAGGCCTTTTAAGATTTTATGATTACCTAACTCTTAAGACTTCGAATATCTCTTATGTAGGTTACTTCATTTTCGGACAACTTTTTTATTTGTAAAAATTCTCGGTAGCGGAGCGTTTTCCTTTGATACAACTGCAAAGTCATTTATTTGATGCGGTAAACAAATTTATGACCTAAATGTAATCTTTCTTATCGCAAGTTTTTTTTATATAGAAAGCGAAAAACATTTTGTCGGACAAATGTTATTGGTCATTTCTGCACATCAGTACTGAAGCTAGCGACAGCAACCATTTGTCTACCATGACACAGACAAAATAGAAAAATTTTAGTAATATATGTTGTGACTCATTTACAAGTTGTAAAATTAAATTAAAACTGTTGTGTTTTGCAAAAACTCCTACTGATATGTCATTTTTCCTGACTTCAAGGAATATTTATGAAAAATTTGAAGAAAATCGAACAACGTGTTTGGTTGTAATCACGTATCAGACAGACAAAATGCTGAACAGTCTTGAAACAGGATCTCTCTTACGCTCGGTCAATTATATATACCGTAGAGTTTTAATTGACACTGAGACAGTGTCAAGTTTGAACACTGAGCCACTAGAGAGTGAGGTCGTGGCTGTCATACATCATGTATTTTGAACAACGCATTAACATTAAGTTTTATTTCAAGTTACAAAAAAATGTCAAAGAAGCTCATGAACTGTTAAATTGAGTGTTTACAAGTGTTATGAGCAAGTTAAAACCGGCAATGAGTCTGTTGAAGAGGAGGAATGGTTGGGACATCCTTCGAAAACTTGTTCATTGAAACAACTGAATTACTATTTGAGAGCTTATTTGTCCATTTTGTATGGGTCCATGCAAAGCATTCACACCGAAAATTTGAGACGAGTGAGTGCAAAATTTGTTCCCAGACTTTTGACTGACAAACGGAAGGAAAATCATGTTACAGTTTTGGACGGAATTAAGGATCGTCTTTATGCAGATCCGGTCTTCATGGCCAAAATTTTAATTGGAAATGAAAGTTGTGTCTATGGCTGTGACAGAGATGAAAATTGAGAGTTCTCAATAGAAAACCAGTAACTCTCCTTGCCCTAAAAAAGGCATGACAGTCAAAATCAAACATCAAGTTCATGCTCATTGTTTTTTTTCGATAGTGAGGGCATTGTACGATCAGAGTCCGTTCCAAGGGGAACAACTGTAAACTCCGAACATTACAAGGGATATTGGAACGTTTGTGAAATGATGTGCGATGAAAGAAACCTAAAGAATGGGCCAATGGCTCCCTTCTTTATCACGACAACCGGCCGTGCCTCAAGTCGCTTTTGATTGGAAAAGTGTTCCTGTCTGTCCACATCCGCCAGATTTAGCGGTATGCGACTTCTGGCTCTTCCCAAAAATAAGTAAACATGCTAAAAGGAAAACGTTTTGACACCATTCCCGACATTAAGATGGCCACAACCATGCATCTGAAAGTCCTTTCGAATGAAACCTTCCAGAAGTGCTTCTAGTCATGGATTCAACGTACTTTGAAGGAGATTAATTCCAATTCTATGTAAGCTTATTACTTTGTAATAAATTTATTCACCGTATTTTTTATCTCAACATGTAGGCTCTACAAATTTCCCTTAAATGTAATAGGATTGCAAATTAATACAGGAATAGTATTAATATAATATTCTTCTTATAGTAATTTCTCTTCTTGTGTTTCTTTACAACTAGTAATTTAAGTTAACTTAAACCAATAGATTGAGTAATTTAATTCAGACTATTGAACAAGAGAAATTTAGAATTAACAAAATTATGTTCCATTGTATTTAATTGCGATTACATAAATAGTTACATTACTACTATTTATTACTACTATTTATTTTATTTTTGGATTACCAAATGTTACATTTGGTTGTCCAACACAACATTTATCCAGCGGATGTACAGTCTGAAAGTCTAACATAACCAGTAGCACTGTGGTGACAAATTCACATTGATTAAATTAAACCCCAAACCTTAAAAACAAGGAACAGCTTAATAGGAAATTATTTTTATTGATCTACCCTGGTGTTCATTTCGAAGACATTGTAATTACATTAATGGCGCAGTATAAAAGTCTTCTGAGGATGAATTGAATTAATTATTTTATTTTGGTCAAAGTTAGGACTGTAAAGTCATCTCTTCCATCTAACCCACTACGGTATATTACAATAAACGGTATCAGTTAACTGACACAAACTTTCTCCCAACTTACTGTAGTCAAAATAATATTGTTTTTAATCATTTTATTTACTACTTTTTAGAACCAAACAAAAAAAATAATATTCTATCTACGTCAATCGTATAAAAAAATTATTGTCCCAGGCGGGATTCGATCGCGCGACCTTTGAATTACTGGCCATGCTCGCTACCGTTGTGCTACCCCGTGCGGCCGTCGCCGCGATGCTAGATTGACAACATAAACTTGTTTATTTTTTAGCATTTCCCCATAATTATAAAACGCCGAAGTTTTAATAAAAGCGGGTGGTGTCATTTTGTTTGGCATCTTAATCACTATAAATACTGAAAATTTGATCAAAATCGTTAGAGCCGTTTTTGAGAAATTTGCATTTTTGTCGTTTTTTATGGGTTTTTAGGGGTAAATTACCCTTAAAAATTAAAAATTCCAAAAAATGAAAAAAACGCCTGGAGATATTAGGGTTTAGTACCTACATACCAAATTTCATGAAAATCGGACCGATAGTGTCCTCTCTGGTCGTGTATACATACTGACAGACAGACACCACGTTAAAAACACTTTTTTGGGTTCAGGGAGCACCAAAACAAAAAATTCCTCTAAAAATATTTTTGGGTTCAGGGAGCACCAACACAGATAATTGCACTAAACAATTTTTTGGGGTTCTGGGAGCACCAAAACAGATAATTCAACTGAAAATTAAAATTCGAACATTTTTACGAAAACAATACTTTCTCCATATACTACGTATAGGGTGGAGAAAGTAAAAATTTATAAAATTTTTTTAAATATTACTTAAATTTACAATATTATAATCATACACAAACCAATGTACAACAATAATAATAATAACAAAAGAAAAGAAATTTTACAAACCTTTCAAAACAGTTGTTTGCAAATATCAATTAATTTACATTATAATAATAACTACAAAATCAAATTTATAATGATAAAAAGAAAGAGAAGGCAATTACGATTCTTTAAAACATATAATTCATATACAGTACTTCCAAATATTCATACAAATTCAATGCCAGTCTATTCACCTCAAGACAAAGAATCTTCGTTGATTTTGCTCATGAAGTAAGTAAGACTTTCGAAAACTAGACTCAGTCGTCAACCAACTTTATTGCTTCTGGGAGTGAATGCCATAAGCACAGTGAACTAATTGTCAAACATTACAGTTCGGTGTAGTGGTAGTGAGCATAGTTCTTGTGCTATTTGTTCTTATATAGGAACAAAACATTTATTTCCATAAGCTAAGCAATAAACAAATTTATTCGTTCCTTGCGCTAAGGGTTTTAGTTATTGTAGAAAGTTTAGGCAAAAGATTTTGATAATATTTAGAATAAGCACAACAAATTTTAACCAAGCTCAATATTGTGTATTTTAAGGGGGAATTAATTTTTTACTCTCCCTCATTTTGGTCACCCATTGCTAAGGGATGGTCATATGAAAAATTATTTCAAGCAACATTTTTTAGATAATATTAAGAAGGATTGCAGTTAATGCTGTGCCTTACCAATGCATCTATAAACTTTTCTTATGCCTTACCAATGCA
>JAGFPH010002234.1:129279-145453 GCA_018207615.1 Philaenus spumarius
ATAAACTTTTCTTATGCCTTACCAATGCATCTATAAACTTTTCTTATCTTTCAACCCATATTTTTGCTCTCCCCTTGAACTTAATGTTGGTGTTTTCAAAAAATAGTTTTTGGTATTCCCTACTACTTATGTTAAAAAAAAAGTTCTTTCTATACCCTTGGTTCTATTTTGCCCATTAACAAACTCAACTGAGATTTTCCATCTCTATATTTTAGGTAACAGTTTGGAAGTAATTTGTGCAAAATTACAATAGTTATTGTTTCCATAAAAAGTGATAAATAAAGATTAATAAATATATGATTTTTATACTATTGACCAAAGGTACTTGGTAGAACTCCATTTTAAAGAAAAACAACATGCACAATTAATTACAGGTATATATTTGTCTGTTTTTCAATATTTTCCTTCGTCTGTATTTCCATCACTGACGAAACCATGGTTGGCAAGACTCAAATAAATTGTAGAATTTACTAAATCTTGTGTATATGTTTATTTTTTGATAAACAGATATATATATTCACACTTCTGAGTTGCCAATAGTTTTAGAGTCTAGGACCGTGAAACAAAAAATGAGATAAAAAATTTCCAGAAGTCACACTGTGGTAATAACTGCAATCTACCTGCCAAGTGTTTTAAAATAAATAAGAATTGATCATAAACTATTTTAGTAAACCTAGTACTTGGCTAAGTTTAAATGCAGTCTTGAAATTCAGCATTAATTTATTATTTGTATTACTGTTCAGTGTATTATTAATTGACGTGTTTGGTGCAAATTTGTTCGAAATCGATCGAATAGTTTTCTCTCAAGCTAATAATAATAATATTTATTAGTTAATCTCCTACTTTAATATGACCTCTCCTACCCCTTCTACAATTAATTATGAAGTCACAGTGAATCTGTTTAATAATTTAAATATGTTTGTGAGAAAGTATGTGCCAGTTCCTGGTACTGTTTATTATAATATAAAACAAATTGCTAACTGTAATAATTTTGTTTAAATATATTATTTTTTTTATCCCAAAATCTTTTGTCAAAATCTACACAATAGGCCTATTTATTTTTTGTCTATAATTGTACAAAACAAATATGTAAGTTAATAAAGTATTTTTTTAGTTTTGATTTTCAGAATTACGGTAACTGGTTAGCCCATTTTATAACTGTGTCAAATTTCAGCTTGACATTTTTTATTCGATCTTGAGATATTTGATTTTGACAGACAGACAGATAGACCTCAATGTTTTTATTTACGAAAAAACCTCCTAACATTATTTTAAACAAACAGTAGACAATGTAAAACACAATAGTAAATGTTCCAACCAAATTGGTTAAGTAGTTTTTAGATAATCTCAAACATATTCTTTCCTAATAACAATAGTAATTGACAGCTGTAAATAATTTTGACAAGTCTTGCTTACATAATATTTGAATAATTCTAATTGTCTAGAACTGAGTAAAAACATTGTATGCCTAACAGTACTTTTATCATAGGCATTGTATCAAATTGCATTCACAGTAAATAGATTTATAGCCTTATACGTAGTTCTAATTGTTTCCACTTGTTGCATTATTTGAAAACGTGTTCTGTTTCATAACCATAACTTGTCTGAAACCTTTTAGGTGTCGACCAGGTGACCTACAATAGTGTATAAAATTCACCAGTATAGTATTAATTAAAGCGGTTTGGTGTTTTAAATTATTCAGCTCATTAAAATAGAGACCGGTTTCATCAGTTCCAACAGGACTACCTAGTATTTTATTTCATGATTGTACTGATAGCCTTTGAACACTGTAGAGATAATAGTTGATAACAAACAACCTATTTTTTATGTAAATTGTGCTAAACATTACTGTTAAACATCATTAATCAAGTGACATTATGGTAGACACTGTTCGACATTTGTTGGTTCTGTTCTATTTAATGAAGGTGTTATCTTATCTGTGATAAATTTTTTTAATTTTTACAAGCTAGTCCAGAGTTAGAGGCTGTGAAATATTGTGAGTGCGCGCCGATATCCATGAATCAATATATGTACTACATGAACGCTGGTCATCAACAGCAGAATGATTATGGTGATTACTGACATTGTTGATATCATTAAAGTGTTATCATCTGCTTAAATAGCCTCATTTTTTTAATACTTTTTTAAATGCTGTTTCTTTAGAGAGTTGTCGGTTTATAAAGCCAATGAATTGTAAAAGATAGAAAACAATGTTTATATGTTACATAGGTTATGTTGACAATAATATTTCAAATTCTAATATAAATTTCATAGTAAATGTAAATTTGAATTATTTGGTTGCTTATATTATACATAACAAATATACATATTATAAATGTTTTCTATAAACTTGTGTTTAATATTCAACATTGTAACTTCGTAAATAAATGAGGCATTAGGTTCATTTATACACATATTTAGTGTGAAACATTTGATTATAATACAAAAACCGTGAATTTATTTTATAAACTTTCAAAATACGAGTTTTTTTTAATGTTATACTCCAGCATAATAGCCGAACTTCACTATCGATAAGTAAATTGTCCAAATGTTTAACTTGTTAAATCGTTGGCTTTTAGCAGACGTTTTTGTTTATGTTATGACTAGAAAATTCTAAACTGATTTAAATAAAATTTTGAATTCAGTTAGGGTGTAATACATTAACAATTTTGTTATTGAAGAATAGTGACTGAACATTTTAAATGAAATAGTAATTTTTAATGTCAAAAAATCTTAATTTTACTTTAGTTGTATGAAAATGATTATAACTCAAGAAGTACTTAACTGATCTTATTCAAATTTCAGATCCAATTATCACTCAGTACATGTAACAACTTTGTCAATGTAGGAAAATAGATCACTGATCATTTTTTATAAAATATGTCAATAGTTCTGCAATTTTTGTGACCCAAAAATAGCTAGTTTAAACTTATCTCATCAGCTGTCATTAGTAATTAAAAATTGAAATTTGTAATTAGTAAATAATTTACAATAGCATTTACATTTGGGGAAAACTTCTTAATTTGTAATTTTGCTGGTATCTTGTTAAATTGTTGTAATTCTTTTGTATTTTAATAACGTTATTATTTAAAGAATAAATAACAATAATAGGTGTAAATATATTGCCAGTCTATTTTTTCTTAGTAATTTGGTCCAGAGATAATTTTATTTTTAGAAAGAATATTTTTGTACTCATGGGAAAGTTTTTTTTGAAGTGTATTTGATTAACGTTATTATTTTTAAAGAATAAATAACAGTGATAGGTAAATATTTTGCCAGTATATTTTTTCTTAGTAATTTGGTCCATAGATATATTTTTAATTTTTAGAAAGAATATTTTTGTATTCTTCCAAGAAATTCTATATAGGTATGTATATATTTTTAACGTTAGTTTGTAATTTGATTTCCGCCAGGTGACTTTGTTTTAATGCTTCTGAGGCGTTTTGGAGCTTTTACTAAAGCATCAGATTCCTTTTCCTTCCTCTGAGGTCAACAACACATTATTTATTTAAACACATACTAAACAGGAAGTCTGATGGTGCAAACATTCATCAAAAGCGTTAAAACCAAGTCACGCTTTTCCGAATATCAATGTTTTACATTGTAATATTTTTGTCATTTCAAGATTTTGTTACTTAAAATCAGTGTTTTTAAATCAGAGGTAAAGTACAGTCTTCTCACCTGTTTTCCTATTCATGTCATTATAAAAAATATAATCATCAATAATTTACCATAAAAAGTAAAAACTTTTTCAATTAGATTCGAAGTTATCATATATTCAAATAAACTGATCAAACCAGAGTTAACAACCTCGTTGATGTTACTGTTGCAACGTTCATGGCCTTTTCTAGCACAAAAGCGAAGAAGCCACTGAAACTCAGCAGAAAGATAGGCTGCTAATACCCCTCTATCTGGGCATTGCAATGTGAACATATAGGCAAGGTTTCAGTGGACTAACGTCATTTCTGATTAGTGCATAAGTAAATGGCTAACAGTTTTATTGTGGAGGCTGTTCAAGTCAACCTCCTCACCATTTCTACTGCAGATCCGTTAGTCTGGCCGTGACCATTGTTCCTATAAAACCGTCCTCTGCCTGTTGGAAAAATGTTTAGCGTTTTAAAAGAGCAACTTGTTAATATGAGATATCTTAAATAACTTGAATCTTCCGCCACAGAAACTCACTGTTTGATAAAACAAGAATTTGGTGATGAATGTTTGGCACACACTCAGGTTTTTTAAACAATTCAAAGAGGGACGAGAAGAGATTGAACAACCTACAACGTCAATGACAGAATCTTTCTGCAGATTTTGCATGAACATTTTAACGTTAGGAAAGTGTGTGTTCTGTTACTGGATTATTAAATATCAAAAGACACGTCTGTATTAGTGCAGTTACTTCTTAACTATGAAATGATATACAAGAAACAGGGTAGGCTACACACATTTAACATAAATTTATTCAAAATTAGTAACAAACAGAAAAAGAAATTGATTTTCAACAACAGGTATTGGCATGAATGAACAATAACGATCAAAAAATAATGTTCTTGATTACAAAATTATCAGTATAAAATATATTAATTACTTAGCAATGATGTTAACAGTTAATTGTACTCTATAAGTTCTTTTAACTAATTAATCCTTTGGCTACTATTTAGGTCTAAAGGGTTGTCAACATAGATATCAATTCAGGTTCCTCAATTGAAAAGTTCTTCACTTATGTTCATATATAATTTGACATAACAGGGATATAAAATATTTATTCTTAGGTTTGATTAGTTTGATCTATAAAATTATAATATGTTATTAATAGTCTCTTAATATCCAAGTAAAAGTTGTGTGTTGGTGTTGGCTTTCTTCAAGTTATTAAATACACAAGCATAATAATTATAAAAGTTATTAAATTTTTCTAATAATAATAATGCTTAAAGAAGGTTAACACAGTTTTATAAATGGATAATGAGTGAAAATCTTGACAAATATGTTAGGCGATAATATGTCTCAAATAAAAGTTTTGGGTTTTAGGCTTAATTCTGAATTTGAAATCAAATATAAAAGTTTGATATTAAAGATTTTATAAATTTTATTGATCTATGGCTGTTGGCTGTTTAAAATTCTTCTTAAGTCTAAAATAATTGTCTTGATCTCACCCAGTTGTGCAAGTATTATTTTTCACAAAATTTCTTGAGGTTATTAATAAAAAACGCAAATTGATTATTACCACTCTCGCACAGATATAAGTGAATACTGTTTCCGCCTTTAGGATGTGTTAAAGTGGATTCTGGTAGTTTTGGCAGAATGGATGGGTTGAACTCTTGGGGGGGTGGGGGGTTTTGATGAAATGAAAAATGTAAAATTTTGGATTGTAGATTATTTATGAAATAATGATATAACTTTTGACAAAATTATTAATTATAATTAAAACGTTATTAATTACATCAACATATCCACAAATAATTTCTCTGTATGATACCGTAATAATTAGTTAAAATTAAAGTCTACATACTATTTACATTGTGCACGTTAAAATTATTTTGTAATTCATTAAAATTTCATTGCTACATGATTGCAGCCAATCAGCGGACAGCGAATCTTGGTCTAAATGGACAGAGCTTATGACACCTTAAAGTAATCGATGTTTTTTCTCGGTTTTCTTGAATTATCTCCACAAATATTGGGAATCATGATTATTGGTAAAAGGATTTTGTGGAGGTTGATCTTTGCTACATCGAATGCTGTGTGGGTAAAATTTCCGTAGGCCTACAGTTCTGGGTTTTTTAAATAGATTTGTGTGAAATAGCTCGGCCTATAACATTCGGTGAACGGTGAATAAAACATATGGTTTTTGAATTTCAACGTGTGTCGTAATAAAATTTTGTTATGGATTGTTATTAATGTTCTCGTACAGGTCTGTATGTCTTACGGTAAATTGGAGGTAGGTTTAGAGGTCTGTAAACGTGGAGAAGTAATTTTAATTTCTATTTTGTTAAAACTCTGCATGAAATCGTAATATTTTTTGTAGGCCAATAAGTTGTTTCTGAACTACTATAGGTAGCGCTAGATCTCGGTTGATTCCAAGTTTGAAAGAAACTGCTGATGATTTTCTTTGCCTTGTAGTCATTCGTTATTTACCAAATTGGAAATATGATTATCATGAAATGCTATATCTTTAACATTACAGTAACTTCTGATTTGTTCATTTTTTTATGTCTCCAGTTGCAATATAGTATGAAACTAAACCCTATATAATTATATATACATATTCCTGGATTTCTGTTATGCAACTTATTATGTAGTTTACACTACGCGTTTCGAGAACAGGTTCTCATCTTCAGTTGTTGGAATAACTCATGTGGAGCACGTCAAACAAAAATAAAAAGTATGAACATACACACAAATTACAACATAAAACATCGCATACTTAACACTAAATTTACATGAGTTTCAAGCTCTTCATCAATATCAATATTTACTTTATTGTTTTCATATTTATCATAAGCTCGAGAGAATGTATCTGCTACATATAGTTCTTTACCCTTTTTATAGATTAAATCAAAATAATATTTTTGCAGTTTTATTAACATTCGCTGAAGGCGAGGTGAGGAGGACTCTATATTTCTTTTAATTATTGATACTAATGGTTTGTGATCCGTCTCTATTGTACACTTAGTTCCATACACATACTGATTAAATTGTTTACATCCATAATAATGCTATTTTGTACCAACTACTTTCTGCTGTACTTTAACTTGCAGTTAAATTTCTGCTTGTAGAACTTCTAGTTTTCACACATATTTCCTATTCATGAAATCTCTGAAGGTGGTTTAATGCTGTGACTGAGAAGTCTTGAAACTTGCATCGCCATCGTTGAAGCCATGCCGCTTTTAACTTCCACCATATCCCAGATTTATTACTTATTATATTTAATGCTAATACTTTATATTTATTTACAAACTGTACTTCATAATTTAATATTGGTTTTTTATAATTAATGTTTTCACCGACTGTGCCAAGTTCTGTTACTGGATTATTAAATACCAAAAGACACGTACGGTTTGACTACTTTATTAACACTGGTCGACTCTTACCATACAACGTTCATTTGCCTAAGGTACATAGGCCTACAGTATTCTTATCACATGACAGTGTGTTTAAAAAGCATCACACTCTGAACAAAAAGATTGTGAAATGAACTTTTGTACTGGCACTTTGAAAACCTTGATTAACATTGAATTAATCATGGTTTTTTTTACTTATGATCCAGAAACTAAGCGCCAATCGATGCATTTCAAGAGCACCAGTTCAATGAGACGGAAGAAAGCTCGAATTACCAAATCAAAATTCAAAGGATTGATTGTCTTTTCGATATTCATGGGGTTGCGTATACAAATTGGATATTTAAAAGACAAACTGTGAATCTGCAATACTACCTTGAGATTCTAACTACCCGTGAACGAGTAAGAAGAAAGTGACCTGAGTTGTGGAAAAAAACAAGACATGGATCCTTCATCAGGAGAACGTCCTAGCCCATCCTGCATAGTCTGTCAAGACGTTTTTGGCCAAGTATGTGATCCTTGTGTTGGAACATCCTCCCTATTCACCCGACTTGATATTATTGAAATCAGTAATGAAAAGAATCAGATTTGAAATAGTTGCAGCTGTGAAAAAAAAAAGCGGGGGAGATCATGCACGAGCTTTCTGATTACAAACACTTCTTTGACCTATGGAAAATTTGCATGGAGCGATTCAGAGGTCATGGGGAGAGTATATTGTAGAGGACAATGTTAAAGTTGTGAAGAAATTTATAGCATTAGTCCAGTTAGCTGTACCTCGTATAATTCACAAATCAATTTTATAAAAAGCAAGTGGTTATGTGATTGTAAATCCCTAGCTTGTAAAAGACTAAGCCCAGTGCTACAGAAGTAAAGGACATGCCTCTAAGAGGTTTTATAATTTTGACTAGGTGTAATCTAGTAGATAATAAGGTTCCATCTGGGTAGCAAATATATTTGATATATAGACTCAGGTTTCGATAAAATTATTTAACTACTACGTCATATCGTAACACACATACTTCCCTCTTCTAATAATATTATAGTATGTATTTTATTCGTTAAAAATTGAAAAGTTGTAATTGTTATTTGTAAGGATAATAAATGACATTGAAATTAAATTTAATTATTGTATTATTTGTTTGTTTTAGAAAAGATGACTCCTCAGTTGTCTCCCATGGAAGAGCAGGATAAGCTGCTCGATGAAGCCTTAAGCATTGTCAAGTCGCAAGCATTCCAAATGAAGAGATGTTTGGACAGTAACAAACTAATGGATGGGTTGAAACATGCTTCTACTATGTTGGGGGAACTGAGGACTTCTTTGCTTTCACCCAAAAGTTACTACGAGCTTTGTATCTTTTACAACACTTGGTTATTTTATCGCAAAATGATTCCGTAGTTGGTTTATTCTTCTACTTTCATTCTCCTTCTAATTAGTGTAAATTTTCAGTATTTGTAACCAGATTATTATTTAATTTTGTTTAAAATGGCCATAGCCAAGTCTCTCTTTAGTTGGCTTAGTTTAACTTTTCAGCAACTCCCCACAAGAGGGTGCAGATTAATTGTACTACTGAGAGTGTAGCAAGCCGTGCAGTCCCGAGTCAAATGCAACACTATTAAACAATATTTATATACAAGGTGTGATCAAAAAATATGGTGAATGAATTTGGTTGGGACGTCTTTCGACCTCAAAAACAAATGAATTTGTGCAAAAAGTGGCCAAACTTGTTCGTTCAAACAGGAGAAAGACTTTTCGAGAGCTTAATGAAGAACTTAACATCTTGTATGGGTCCATGCAAAGCATTTTAACTGATAAATAATTTGCATATGAGACAAGTGAGTGCAAAATTTGTTTCCAGACTTTCGACTGATGAACAGAAGGAAAATCGTGTCTCAGTTTACACGGAATTGAAGGATCGTCTTTATGCAGTTCGGGGACTTCATGGCTAAAATTGTAACTGGAGATGAAAGTTGGGTCTATAGCTATGACCCTGAGATGAAAATTGAGAGTTCTCAATAGAAAACCACTAACTAGCCTTGCCCTCGATAGTGAGGATATAGTCCGATCAGAGTTTGTTCTAAGGGGAACAACTATAAACTCCAAATTTTACAAGGGGAAACGAAACGATGTGCGAAGAAAGAAATGGGCCTTGGCTTCCTTCTTTTTCATGACAACACGTCTTGCCACAAGACTCTTTTGATTCGCGAGTTTTTGGCCTGAAAAAGTGTTCCTGTCTTTCCACTCAGCTTTATCAACAGATTTAGCACCTTGTGACTTCTGGCTCTTCCCAACAAAAAAACATGCCAAAAGGAAAACGTTTTGACACCATTCCCGACATTGGATGGTCACGACTCAGTAGCTGAAAGCCCTTCTGAAAGCCCTTTCAAAAAGGCTTCCAGTAATGGATTCAACGTTGGGGCAAGTGCATTGCTAGCCAAGGACAGTACTTTGAAGGAGATTAATTCAAATTGAATGTAAGCTTATTACTTAGTAGTTTGTAATGAAATTACTCTCCGTATTTTTTGATCACACTTGTACTAAATATAAGAACATTTACATACACATCAAATACATTAAAACATTTCTTAAAATTTCTGTTTTACTAACAAGAGACACAATAGAAATTCAAAAATCACTAAATCTACTTATCAACTAAATGCAACTTTAAAAATAATAAGAATACACTAATTCTCACACAAATATGTTTAAAACTCATACGTGTTTCAATGACAAAGTTGTCATCTTCAGTGATACATGAGCTACAACTAACTTAGGACTAAGCTACATATGTAGCCCTACAAGAGTGGGCGTGGTCTTAGTCTAAACAACCAATAGAGTTAGCGTAATAACAGAATGTGAAATACCAAAGTAAATAGGAGAGAGAGGGAGGGTGATATTATAGAATTGTGTTGGATAAGTATATAACAGTTATGTAAAATTATTTGAATATTAAATCTAAACAAATACTATATAATAAAGCAATATTGCTTTATAGCGGAAAGCATAGAATCGTAGTTAAAACTGGTTTATTTAGAGCAAAGGAAGGTAATTGTTAACCTTTAAAAGAGCGATCCAATTGTCCAAATAATAATTAAAACACAATAAAAATATCTGTGTATGGAATGAATTGGGCAAAGCATCTGGCTTCTGGTTCATCTTTATTGAGGATATTAATTTTAAAATTTTGAAACTCCTTGAAATCTTGAAAAAAGTTACTCCACACATATATATTTATAGGAGAGAGTGTTGGGTTACTTGTTGTGAATATGAGATCATAATAAAACAATTGAAAACAGCCTTTAAAATAGCTATGTGGTTATATGACTGTTCAAATATAAATATACTTATTTACTAATTTTACTAGAAAAAACTGAAAAATTAATAAATTGTTAATAAAATTAATAAATTAATATAAATATACTTATTTACTAATTTTACTAGAAAAAACTGAAAAATTAATAAATTGTTCTAGAAATATTTACAAGATTTTTGACTAAATAAAATAAGCTTACATCCTTTTTACTTCTTGCTCACTATAAACTTAGTAATTAGATATCCCTTAACTAATAAATCTAGACATGGCAATCACTGATGAACTGCGACACTTGGAGATCTACCTATTGGATGAATTCCAAAAAGGGCGTAAAGTCGCAGATTTGTATGAGTTGGTGCAATATGCAGGCAACATCGTTCCTCGATTGTAAGTATTTTCAATATGGTTGTAGTGTTACCTTAGATTATATTAGCTTTTGTATAAACAGTTGTCAAATATTTTCAGTGCTGTAACTGTGAATCCCTATAATTATTTTGTGTTACCGATAAAATTCTTTATAAATAGTTTTCAGTGTGAGATAGAAATATCACATTTTGATGGCTGAATCTATATTTATTTTATATTAAAAAAATAATAAGGTCAATTAATATTTTACGAGTAATAGTTCAATTTCATAAAAATAAAATATGTACAAAACTGCACAAATAAAACTATTATTATTATTTACTTATGCGGTCGATCTCTGAAGACCAAGTTAATAATAATAACGTTTGTGACCGTTGACGTCTATCTTTCAAAATCAAATAAAACTATTATTGTATTATTTCTATATCATAAATTAACATAATTGTTATTATTTTATTTCCTATTACAAATTCTATAATTTGTTCAGTAAATAAATATGCAGGGTCATTGAAACACATATGTTATTGTAACATTTTGATACAATTGAAGGGTAGATATAGTAGTAATTCAAAGGTAAAGAGTTTTGGCTGAGATTTAAAAGAACAATGAAATATGAGATTCAAAACTAAAGCCTAGAAAGTAAATATGACCTCAAAATTTGTATTTTGGATAAGAATTCATATAAATGAAAATTTAAGTATTTCGGGGTTTTAAAATAATAATTAAATAACAATAAAGGCACATATTAAAACCAGTTAAAGCTATATTAAACTAAACTTACCTTTTTTTTCAAAACAAATAAATAATACAACCAAACTGATTTGAATAAAAACCCCAAACCACATAACAAGGAACAAAAACAATAACTAAACAACTAAATTGTAAGTTATGTTTAATACGTTACCCTTGTGTACATTTCGATGACATGGTCATCATCCTCAGAGGGTTTTAACACTACTAAAGTATACAGACAATATTACAGAGCTATATATCCCTCTGTAATATTGTCTGTATACTTTAGTAGTGTTAAAACCCTCTGAGGATGATGACCATGTCATTGAAATGTACATAAGGGTAACGTATTAAACATAACTTACAATTTAGTTGTTTAGTTATTGTTTTTATTCCTTGTTTTGGGGTTCGGGGTTTTTATTCAAATCAGTGTGATTTTGTCCCCACAGTGCTCTTTTATTTGCTTAATGCAACCAAATTTTATTCACAAGCCTAAATTTAAGCGGTAGGAACGTTTTCATTGTTCTTACGATGTATATTTTGTGTAAATAATATTAAGAATTGATTTAAAAGCATTGTGTATAATTTAAATAATAATCAGTGTTAGAAAAATAAGAGAAGCTTATAACATAACAAACAACGAAGTGTTGGCTGTAATGGTAAAATAAAATGCAGCTACGATCGGTTAGATAGTTGACAAATACAAAGCGCCGAATCGATATTTTTGCAATGACGTCAACAAAAGTACATGTGTATATAAGATATTAAAATGGACATTTTCAAGTTTAAAAGAAACAGTTATAAGTAATTCGAAGTTGGATGTATGGTATTAATAAACCATTTAAAATACGTAAAATCTACAGTTTAAGAACAGTGAAACATATTTTGGAAAATAATGTGTAAGTGACCCAAGAAGTAAGTGAATAGGATATTCAACATGATTATAGTAATGGCCGTGAGTTAATTGCAGGGACGCCATATCTGAATTTTTTGTGACGTCCCTTTCAGCACTTCTAATATAGTATTCACCAAGTACAGACGTATTTGCCAGTTTTAATTAAACTACATAAAAAATATAAAGAAATAGTGAACATATTGTACTTACCTTACAGTAGTATAAGTAATACCTTCCAGAGTAATGTTATTTTTAAATGGTACAACCAATGAACAGTTGTAAAATTATTAAAAAACAGTCACCAACATTAAGGTAATATCCAGCCAATTCTGATATCTATACCCGGGGTTATAAATAGTTTTGAATCAGTAAAAGTGAATAGACTTGTATATAAATTCAAATCAAACCAATTGGACATAGTTTATTTGAACTTTGGAACATAATAGAAATTAAAATTTTTAATATTTCAGTTTGTAATATAGCTTTAAAAGATTGCCTATTTAACAGCCAGGGATTCTTTAACACGAGAGAAAGAGATTTGTTTGAATAATTTATATGTCAATATTAATTTTATGTTAAATACATCCAGAGGAAATAATATAAAAATTATAAAGATAATTCCGTTTTAAGTTAATTCTCACAAGAAAAATGTTGTACCAAAATAAGTAACTAAAACACATTGATTAAACATAGAGTTTTGTTTAACAAAAAGGAGTCAGTTATTTATGGTTTTAACATTATAAAATTAGCTTACAACATGTGGTATCTTTTGTTTTTTTTAATGAGGGGGAGAAATTAATTACACTTAAAACTAAAAAAAAATATATAAGAAACCTCTAAGATAAATGACTGGTTTTGTATACCGTATATTCAGAAATTGAACAAATATGGCAGCAACTATAATTTGTTCATACAAATTTTTTAAGAACCGAATTTATTTACTTACACTATGTTTTTAAGATAACCTTACAAAACCAAATCTAATGGTGTTAAATCATAACTCTTCAGAGACCACAGTGCAACCACTAACAATCCATTGTGTAAAAGTCTCAGCTGTAATACATTCCCGTCTAAATAATCTCTAAGAGTTCCCGATTAGTTTGTAGAAAGAAGTTTTACATTTATTTGTTCCATTATAATATGACTAACCTTTCTATGATTGTATTACAAATACATTCCAGTATAAAATGACTTATTAGTAAATCTATTTAATTTGTCAAAAAAAAGACAACCAATATTTTAAGTGCAATACTTTATACGACTTAAATATAAAGTGTTTGTAGGTATAATTAATTGTCAAACCATAAATTGAGATGTATTTCAGATATTTGTTGATTACTGTTGGGCTGGTATACATCAAAACAAATTGTGTGAGCCTTAAGCGAGATTTACTTAAAGATCTGGTGGAAATGTGTCGAGGTGTTCAACATCCTCTGCGAGGTCTGTTTCTGCGTAACTATTTGCTGCAGTGTACCAGGAACGTGTTACCGGATGTTACAGATGTAACTGGGGATGAAGCAGAAGGCACTGTAAGTATTTCTATCCAAGCTCTTGTTGCTCGCCAAAATAATTGTACAACAAAGAAAATATATTAATATTTCTTTATTACAATTAGCAGGTTAGCAAATAAATTAATAAAATATTTAGCAGTGTTCTAACCCTAATTTGTGTTGGTTGTCACAACATTATTTGTATTATAGTCGTCTTCTCCATTAATATTTTCAAACACTTATAGCAGAATATACAAAGTCATCCATAAAACAATAACAATACACACATTCTAATGACTAAGCACACAAATAATGTAATGCATCCCTATCTGAAAAAGTAAAAACAAACAAATACTAGATTTATTTATCTATTTGCAATTGTCTTTTTTTACATTCGAATCTTATAAGGTTCGTGGGATTTATCAAATTCGGAAACCCATTCCTTCCCTTATCATATCAGTTCTTTGTTTATTTCTCCCTCTTCTGATTTATTTAATTTATCGGATCCATCGGTTTTCTCTCAGGTCACTTTGAAAACGATAAGTCGTGGATCTACTGTAATTGTAAACCAAGGTCTTTTTCAAATTCTACCACCATTTAATCTTAAGCTTTTGTAATATTGAACTGTATTGAATAATTTATCTTCAAATGTTACAACAGGTGAGAGATTCAATTGATTTTGTGTTGATGAACTTTGCTGAGATGAACAAACTTTGGGTTCGGATGCAGCATCAAGGTCACTCACGAGATAAAGAAAGAAGAGAAAGAGAACGGGAAGAGCTACGAATTCTTGTCGGCACAAATTTAGTCAGACTTTCCCAGTTAGAAAGCATTAATTTGGATAAGTATCGTAAGGTGAATAAGTTATGTTTATTTGTATGTATAGTTACTATATATAATAACTTGGGTAATCTTACTTTTGTTTAACACTGGAGTAGTCAAGCGGATTACTACTGTCATATCACAACAACGGTCAGTCAGGTAGCAAGACTTAAAACAGATGCGTAGATTTTTCGTGTATTTTTAATTTTGATTGGAGTACAATATCCACGCAACCTCTAGTGTGACTCTTTTTATTTATGAAGTAAATTAATGATTTTGTTTGTTTAGTACTTTTTACTTATATTTTCCTTGATAACTATACAACCTTTAGCACATTGATCGGTGAGCAATGTCTGTGATAGAACTCGAACAGATACGCCGTTGGCTGGTAGTAACAGAGAGTGATAATGAAAGTGTGATAGGGGTGTCTGATGAGGATGATGAAAAGAATGATTTCGTTGAAATACATGACACTGAAAGTGGTAAAAGCAGTGATAGTGGTACAGAAGATAGTAATCAGATAGTAAAGGCAGAAGACTGAGCACTATAGGCTTCAACGAGATTTTTACATCGGAAAAGACAGAAACTCGATATGGTACCTTGATCCTTTGGAACCTATTACTTTGCCCAGGAGGTGTCACAATATCATTCCCTTGTTGCACAGACCTAGACCTCAAGGTGAGGCTAAAAATGCAAATACTCATGTAAAATCAATTTAGTGTTTTTCGGATACTAATATAATTAAGAAAATTTTTGTCAGCACTAATATTTACATATATAAAGAAAATTTTCCTTTCGAGACAGGGACGCTAAAGCTACAGGTGATATTGAGATTAGAGCATTAGTTGGTATTTTGTATTTATGTGGGGTCTTACGTGCAAGGAACAAAAGTACCACAAAACGATGTTTCCAGCGTACCAAAAATGGGTCTGCCTTGAGCATCAGAAAAGTATATGCAACGAGTGTGTAGCCTATGCTAAAAACTGTTACCATTGTATTTGGATAACCTAATAGAACTCCGATCCAATGCTTTATTTCAATCCACTGGAAATTCGACGATAGTGGCGCGATCTATGGGGGAAACGACGAAAGCGGTGTGTAACACCAATGCCTTGAATGATTTCTCCCTAGCGCTATCCTGTGGCGCGATCATGCAATATTTTCCCGACAACCTTTCTTTCGCCACACTGCCGCCGAATGCATGCATGATCTATTTTATTATTCATGATCTATGCTGTTACCTACATTTTAGTTATGATTTAAGGTTGCTTACAAGGAGGAATATTTATATATATATATATGCAATCATTTTGTCTTATTCTTATATTAAGTAACACTATTAAAATGATTTTTTTTTTATTTGTATAATTTTTTAAAGATATTTAGTAGGGATGTGTCGATACCAGATTTTTCGATTCTCGATACCGATACCGATACTTTGAAAAATCGATTCTCGATTCCCGATACCGATACCTAAAAAAAAAAAAAAAAACTGCGAAAAAA
>JAGFPH010002234.1:155023-167337 GCA_018207615.1 Philaenus spumarius
TAACCTCCAAATGTATTTATTATTTGTAAACAAACCTCTATAACACAAGGTAAATTATTTTCTTTTAAATACGTTTTTGTTTCAGGCACGAATTTATAAAAAAAAAACAATTTTTAAGTATGCCTTAGTAAATCAAGCATTTTTTTGGTTTGCGTAATGCTCTGGTAGTGCTGATAGACAAATGTTCTTAAAAGCTTGTGGCTTAACGGTCTTCCCTATAATAACTATGTCTTCAATTTATGTGTTCCCGTTGCATTTGAAGCAACTAGCACCGACACTCTTTGTTTATTTTTTGTATGGCCTGGAGTCGATTTTTTCCTCTTGTGAAGCGAGAGTTTTGAATGGTAAAATCTAAAAAATTTAAACCAGTTACATCACAATTGTATATCTTTTCACTTTTTATTACTTTGAGAATTTTTTCACAAAACTGCACTACCGCTTCTGAATTTTGTTGAAAGTTTTTCCACAGATTTCTACTTGTCTCACTCCATATCTTTTCTTCCAACGGTCTAACCAACCAACGCTTGTTGTAAAATTTTCTTCACCTTTAGTTCCTTGCGAAAAAACAATGCTCTTTCCCGTATAAGAGGGCTATTGGACACCCCTTGTTCCTTTGCTGACAAAACCATAAAAACAGTGCTTCACAGATTTATTCATGGTTTTTCGTTCATTACAACATTTTTCAGAATACTTTTGTGAAGCAAACTTTTCAATTTTATCCCGATTCCTGCGCCAGTCCCCAACTGTTACTTCCCCTATGCCATATTCTGCTGCTAATTTTATTAACGTTTCACCTTTGTCTACTCTCTTAATAGCTTCCAGTTTTATATTTAACGGAACAATCTTTCTTTTACTCTTAGAACCACTTATTAAATTTAATGTTTCAGAAGAAACCACAGCCTGAAAAACCAAACACACGCTCACACACAATACAGTAGTGGGACTGATTCATTTTTAGACACGCCCGGAGTGGTGTCGAGTGACCTTGTAAGAGAGGGGTGGGGAATACGGCAGTGGTGAGAAATGTTTGTCCTATGGTATTTTTTATATTGAAGGCGCTATTTGTAGCTTGAATTATCGGGACTCTATTGTACCTACATATGAGGAAATTTGCATTAAAATCATATTAGTGGTTCTTTAGTTATTGTACAGACAGAGCGATGTATTTTAAACATTTAGAAACAGAAGTAGATTGAAATCACCACTAGCTATCTGCTCTGGTTTTGTGTTGCAGTTTGTCTGAAATTCTTTCTTTAGAGTAATTTCCTGTAGATTTATTTGTATTTCTTGTTTATTTCAGTCTCGGGTGGACATGCCGCCAGAAGATATAGCTGCACTTCAAGTCTCCTTATTGAATCTCGCTCTTAAATGTTATCCAGATAGATATGACTATGTTGATAAAGTATTAGTCTCAACCGTACAAATATTACAGCGCCTGGGATTGTCCAGGTACCGCATCAGACAAAAGTTATACATCATGTTTTAATGTTGAATATCTTTTGTGAACAAAATTTTCAATCATGAAAGCATAGTATAGAATATACCAACATTTCCTAAAAGAATAATTTTGTTTTTAATATACTTTATTTTATTTATATATTATCTGTGCTTTAAAACGGAATACCTAAATACAATTTAGCAATTTGGTTAATTTTAACTTAATTCCTCATCATAATATTAATAATTTTAAAACTTTAAGCCAAGTAGACAAAATTAAATAAATAATAATTTAGTAATATCCTTCATTTTTTAAGAGTGTTAAGACTAATAATATGACGCACAATTGGCTGTAAGAGAAAATCTGTTTTAAATCCATACCAGACACCTCTGGATATTGACTTTGTGATTTATTTTTAATATTAACATTAATTACTTTTTGTCTTTTGATTTAAAATTGGTAGTCTTTACGAAGAATGTGAAATATACAGACTGTTTCTTCCAGGCAATTTCCTATTTCGTGTTTCACAGGCCCTTGAACTTTAAAATAGGCCATTATCTTCTTAGCTTCAAAATGGTAGAAACGCCTACTGAACTGCCTAATATTCGTAAAAAAAATACTTTAATTCGATTCAGGCAATGCTTTGTTAGAAGGTAGACCTTTATTCCTACTTAAAGCGTAATAACAGTATTATTTTTCAAAGAAATAATTTTATTTGCTTTTTATTATATTTTCTTACATTTTCTCGCTTTATTTCACAATGTTCCTCTCTATTATTTTTTTTACTTGATCTGTATGATTGTAAAAAAATTTCTGACTGTATTTTTACTGACACTTTATGAATGATATCACATTTTTATCAACAGCTATTTGGTGTATTTTCTGAATCGAGCATGCAAATCTGTTGTAACACTTTTTCCTAAGTATCCTCTCTGGCAGCTTGAAATTATGGCAAAACTACAATCCAAATCACAAAAAAATTTTGTCGTAGCTTTAGCCTTGATGACAGAAAGAAATGGCATGATTAAAACTGAAGACAATTAGAAATAATATGTGGAGTAGATTAAAAGGATGAGAGTTGACATTTTATAAAAAGTTGTGAATAAAAAAAGTAAAACTGTATTTGGCTTTTGCCCGTCACAGAACTACTCAAAACAAATATAAAAAAATTAAACTGTAAAGCATCAACAGATTTTTAACACATAACTATAAAAAATCAGTAATTCAAAATAAAAACACAATCAAAACTGATCACTAACTCCAAAAAGTACAACTTTTTAAGAACCGCAAAAACGGCTAGCTTTGTAAAAGTGATTTCTTTTAGTTAGATTTATAAATAACTCTTATTACTGTCTAAATTATAGGCTATGTTTTACAGTGACCAGTTTATTCAAGGCTGAGCTCTAACATGTATTTTTGCTTTGACTTTTCATTATAAATATTTGTAGACCCATGAACTTTTGAACATGTTCTGTTAATGTTTTCTGTTTATGGTTTAAGCAAAAGTTTTTAGATGAATTAAAACTATATTGTTATTAAATAAAAATGTTTTGCCATTATTATTTAGTTACCCTACTTTTAAAATTAGTAAAAATTAATGATAATTTTTAACTTAGGAGGCTATTGTGTATAATAATATATGCATAAAGTATGTTAACACGACTAAAAAAAATATTAGACCTCCTGGTGATGGTTAATGGAGGATAAAGTGAGGAGAATGGTTTAGTTGTGTTGGACAGGATTGTCCCATTAAGTACTTAGTAATGTTAGGCCTTCCACTATTATGAGAAATTTTTTTGTAAAAATGTCTGAGATAAAGTTTACAGAATTTCTCTAGTAATTTTCCAATTTCTCTTGCTTTTGAGGTCAGGGAATCGAATGAAAAGAGAAACGACTTTTGTCAAATAGTTTAAAATTAAAGTCTTTTACCATTTTTAATAGTTAAAAAGATAACTTACTGAGAAATCATTTTGCAGATTTTCAGCTACCAAGAATATCTATATATTTTTCTTAGTAACGTAGTAGGTGCAGATTCTTAAAATGTTGTTTCATAAAGTGTAGTTCTTTTATGTGTAAATTTTCTGCAGAAAGTTTTAACTAGGTTAACTCTGCGAACAAAATTTGATTTAAATTTATACAAGTTGTCTTGGTTTTAAACTTTAAATAATACAGGCCTTTTTTAATTTTCCAGAGTTCAATTCAAGTCAGGTTTATCAAAGGAATTAATGCACCTGCTGAAACTTATAATAGACCATTACAACAATGTACTGACTATATTGGATTTGGAACACTACGCACCTTTACTGGATTGTTTTGACTATCATGGGAGGAAGCTAATGGCTGCTTATATTGTTAATAATGCACTCAACAACGAGACGTACATTGTAACACCTGAACAGGTAAGTTAATTTCTGTATAAGTAGTAAATAAACTTTGTTAAAATAAAGAAAATTACATTTTGAGCATTATCCCTTGACTGTAAACTAATTTCCTGATTAGGTCTTATGAAGTACTACTGTAGGGTATGAGTACTGTATACATATTTTTTTTAACAGAATTGATCCTTGACTATTGTTATTATTTGATGAATTGTTTATGTGCCAATCCTGATTGCTTTTACAGACTTAATTAATTATTCTTAACTTGAATACTTAATAACTAGCCTAAATAAGTTTTTTTATTGTGTTATGGAATATTATTGTTAGAAAATTTCCATAGGTAAGATGAGCTATTGCACTGACTCTTATGGTGAGACCTTATGGTCAATGAGCACTGACCAATGTCCCCAGAACAAGTTTTGGGGTGTCATTAAAAATAGTGTACATATATGTTTTTATATATTCATACTCTAACGGCAACACTTTGTGTCCGATTTGGTCCAAATTTGGTTGTAAGTTGCTCTGCTTAAAAAAGTAATAATAATAAAAATTAATTTTAACTTAATTATTTAAAAGACTTTACTTTAATTTTCTATCTCAGGTTGTGAGTGCTGTGACCTGATTCTAGAATTGTGAAGAGGATTGGATTAGGTCAAACAACGTAGACAATTTAGAAATTACCTTTGACATTTATTAATGTAATATTTACAGCATAAAAACAAGTCAGACATAAATAGATACAAAACCAATTATATACAAATTTCTAAGAGAGCATGTGACTTAAATAATAGAAATTTTAAGTGCACCTTACGAACCATGGATTTTCTTATTTAAAAATCACTTTTTTTCTATAAACCCACTTGATTGCAACACTTGAAGATCATATTTTGTTGTGTTATTGCTGAAATGAGTTGTTGGCGAATATAGTGATCAATCTCCTGGCTTCCATCATGGTGAAATCTGCTAAGTCCATTATCCAAATGTATTTTGTCAATCCAAGGATGAATCTGCGGTTATCTGCATCTACGTTCAACCTGGAGTTTTTCTGTGTGGTTTAAAACATGATAAAGTAAAATATTTCACGACTTGTGAAATATTTCAAACTATACGAGACAAATTAAAACATGACTTAACTGTAAGTCAGCTCTTATCAGAATGAAGAAGACGGAAACTTTGACTAGCGTGGTTTTCTCAAAACGGTACATAATGCATTGATTTTTTATTTGCCACTGTTTGGTTTATGGAATAAGTTCAAAGTTTCTTGTGATTACTTGATTCTATGATCGATGATAAAATGATTCACTAAATTTTTAGCTTACACCAACTCAATCTGGATTTGGATTGATTTGAATTGTCTGGTTACATCTCAAATTATCTTTCTTAAATGCTTTAGTCATTGATACATCACTTTGGGTTTGTTTGGGCTTTATTTCATACCTTATTAGTCCATGACCTTTACGTGAAATACGTCTATTTATTAAGCTCTCTTTTAAAAACATACTGAAATATAAATTAAATTCAAATCAAAAATGCTCTCTTGAAATAAAGTTGACTTATGGTCCTATTCTACATTATTATTGTACTTTGGGAAGTTGAAGATGTTACAGGTACCCACCTTGGTTTTTTAAGTCGCTCGGACACGTTCATTATCCAAAGATCCAACTGCCGGAAGCTCGTTTTTTTACAAAGTAACTGTTTTTTAAGATTTTTCGTACTAGAATGAAACTTTTTGGGTTTTTTAAGTGAAAAATCTGAACGGTTGTCATTGTCTTATCTAAAAAAAATTTATATATGTAGAAAATTATTCTGCACATTATTTTTCCAAAATGTAAAATACCATAAAAGTACCAGGTTCAAATCCCAGTGAAGCAGCACATAAGTCGGGGCTGGAGGTTGAGGTGTAAAGAAATTCTACTAATGTATTTCGTAGGCAGCTATTCAGCTAGAGTAGATCAATTTCCCAAATAGTTGGTTGTAACTCTAAACATATAAACTTAATTTTGGAAATTCGCTCAACTGACGTCAGCAGCTCAGCTGTGTGATCGAATTATTTATTTATTTTTATTGGAATGTTGAGCTTTATTGTTTCGTTTGTTCATTTAGAGTGATTACTTTTGTGTAAGGTATTCTTTAGTTAGATTGTACTGTGATTGGTTTTTTGTCTGCTTCTGGTAAAACCATTCATTCACAATAAACAATTAGGTGATTGTAACTCAAATGTTTGAACTGCTGTGGTGCATTATAATTAGTTTAATTAATCTTTAATAAACATTTAATGAAATAATTCGACCACGCAGCTAAACCGCTGACGTGAGTTGAGCAAATTTCCAAAATTAAGTTTATAGGCCTATGTTTTAGGGTTTCAACCAACAATTTGGGAAGTAGGTCTATTCGTGTCGGTGCTGAATAGCTGCAAAATGGTTCTCTCACCATTCCGCATATTGGGAGTATCTTCAATACACAATGCATTGCGTGGTTTCGCACGCCAACCCCAAGGTACAATCCACCACATGGCTTTGAACCGGGTACTTCTATAGGATTTTATGTTTTGATCGATTTTGGGGGAACCAAGCGAGCTATAAGGTCGCGTAAAAAAACAAAATGTGCAGAACAACATTCTACATTTATATTTGTAGAAAAAACTCTAAAAAATATTTATTCTCGTAGGAAAAATGTCAAAAAATAGTTACTTCCGGTCAAAAAACGTGCTTCCAGTTGTTGGATTTCTTTGGCTAACAAACTCGTCCGAGCGACATAGACAACCAACATGTGTACCAAATTTGAACCAAATCGGTCTTAAAATACGGCAGCTAGAGTGCGAACACATATATACATATATATATAAATTAATACATATATGTATATGACTTTTAATAACACCCCAAAATGTGTTCTGGGGACCATGATCGGTGCTCATTTGCTACTCCCCACCTTGGGTCTTACCATAAGGGCCACTGCAATAGCTCATTTTTCCTATGGAAATTCGCTAATAATTTAAAAGGGAAATTTACAAAATCATTTGACCATAGTTTGAAGCAAGTATCTCCGGACTCAGTTTTACATGATTTTTTCTTTAATGTTTTATCAGAAGAATAAACAAAATCCAATACAAAAAGAGAAAATTACATAGATATCTCAATGCTAAAATGTTGTTTTTCTCTTTATACAGGTGGACACAATACTGTTAATGATATCTCCTTTAGTTCAAGATCAACCTGACCAACCGACAGAAGAAGAAGATCCGGAAGATTTTGCCGAGGAACAAGGATTATTAGGAAGGTGGGTTAGAATAATACTTTCTTCAGATTTTGAGTTGCTATAGAGAAATTTCTCATAGCCAACAATCTACTGTGACACTAATGGGTATATTTAACTTGTTAACTTTTTGGATAGGTTTATTCATCATTTACGTTCAGATATCCCAGACCAGCAGTATCTAATCCTAAGCACAGCAAGGAAACATTTAAGTGGAGGTGGACGCAGAATTAGGCATACATTACCTCCTTTAGTATTCCAGGCATACCAGTTGGCTTTTAAATACAGTGCTCTTAAACAAGAGGTGAGTTTTATACAACATTACCTATTTAATATGAAGTAGAGTAAGTAATTAAACACTGGAAATGGTATTTACAATTTATAAATTCATGAATATTTATTATGTTTAATTTTCCTAAATTATTTAACATCAGGGAAAACCCCTCCGCACACCAATCTGGTTGGAACCTTCTATACACATAATCGTGTTATGTTTTCTTTATGATAAAGGTGTAGGATTAATAATAACCCCAAAGCTAAGATGGTAAATAATGTTAAATGTTCATTCAAATTATTTCTTATATTTTATAACAGCAGTTATAATAAAGGTTAAAAGAACCAACAAGTTCAAAGTTTGAAATCAGTTAATGGAAATATTGGAGTAAACAGCTGTTTTATCTGTTATTTTATTCAATTGTTTACTATGGTAATAAATGTAAATACATGTGATGATTCATCAGTCTAGGCCTACCTAAGATTTTTTTTTCCGACTAAATTTACTAATATTGAAATAAAAAAGGTATTTATCAAAATGAATTATAGCCTATGTTACTCAGGGGTAGTGTAGCTTTTTATTAGTAAAACTATTTTTTCAATCAGTTCAGTAGTTCTAGAGATTACCCACCCCCCCACCCCCCTACATACAAACAAATTTTACCTCTTTATAATATTAGTATAGATTTTGATAAAGTATAATGTTATTATATAATTAAAATTTAAAGACAAAAACTTATTATAGTTTCTAAAGTTCTATGCATGTTTGTATTACCTTTTTAACTATAAGTTCAGTTCAGTTCAGCGGTTCCCTTTTAAAATGAAAGTCCTGTTGCACTGTAGTCTCATTTGCTCTCGTGGGCCGCTAACGTCACACATTCTACCGGTCTATCTTGGATTAATGAATGGGATTTTTCTATCTTATAGATTTGTTTACTATATTTGAATAATTTAATAACTTTCAAGTTTAATGTAGATATTTATTTGGTAATTGATTCTTTATTTAAATTTGTCCTTGTATTTGACGCCCAAATATTAATTATTTTAATTATTTTGTATTTTAACCGGAAAAATAAATATTTCCTTATTTCAATGGTGTGTGTACTGGTGATGTCATAGACTATGCTATCATATTACTATAATATTTCTAGTAATAATAAACTACTGTAAACTATTGATTATGAACTATTTTATAAATACTTTTCTTAATTTTAAAATAATGGTAAACATTTGGGTATTTAATTCTGCTTATTTTTACTTTTTACATCATGCAACTATCTTTCTTCTGACTCGTGTATTTCATATTATAATGGCCTATTTAACAGATTGACAGTAGTTGATATTGGTTATGTCCATACGTCTTCAATTTACTTGGATTTTCAATAAAGAATTATTTAATAAATAAATAAATAATGTGTACTATGTTTTCTGGTGTGGTGATTAGTTATTAAAGTTATGTTATGGATTGGTTCAGGTGTTGCCTCCGTTAACTTTGGCCGATCTAAATTTAGGCTATTTCTTCCATTGGTTAATTTTCTAAGATTTATTATTGTTTGTGATACATTTATGAGTTGTCTATTATTCCTGAATATATATTTAATAGTTTATTTGGTTTGTTTATTTATAACTGAAGGTTAGCTACTGTTTTTATAATTTCTAGGCTACTTGAAATTAGATTAGGTTTGGCTAGGTTATGTTTCTTTAGACAATTATAACATGGATTTGTAGGTTACACAATCATAATTCTTATAGTTGGGATTTGGTAAATGATAATTTTTTTGGTACAGTAAAGGTGTCTGTTACTCATATTAATTTATTGTTACAAATTATGTCTACTTTTTTTAGTTTGCTGCCTTGTGGTGTGTAATACATTATTATTATGGGTTATCCTCAACTTAAATTATCGTAATTTAGTAATACAGTATACCTCTTATAATCCGGCATGTCGGGGACTTGACACATGCCGGATTTTGAAATATTCCGGATTACAGGATGAATATCGAGAAAAATGTGAACTAAACAAAAAATGGCATTAAAACATAATGTTTTATTCTTTAAACAGCTTTACTACAGAATAAAAACATTGCATAACATAATATAATGAAAAATACATGGTTGTAAAAACTAAAATGAACGAAATAGTCTTACAAAAAGTTTATTTCGAAGTTGAGCAAGACGGTTAATTTAAATCCTCGTGATTGTTCTTCTTGGTAGAAGCCATCTTGAACAAATCTCGAATGTCAATTTGCTTTTTAGTTATTTCTCTTTGTTTCTTTAGGAAATCATTTCGCATGATGTGTAGTTTAATAATTTCAGCATCATTGAACGAGCTGCTGCGTTCATAAAACTTGATTAAAATATTCAAGGCTGCTTGATTCCATGTGATGTCGTTTGTCTCGTCTACATCATCTTCATCGGAGTCCACGTCTTTGAGGGCTGTTGGATTAAGAACACTGTGTATGATGGTCTCATCTGTCATAATTTCCTCTGTCGGCTCATCACAATCTACTCTAATCCACTCCCTAATTTCTTCCCGATTCATCTGAGACATGAGGTTCTCTAAAGGCAAATCACTTAAAACAACTTCAAGTTCATCAACTGGAAGGTCTCTGTAACTGCCGGTAGCTTCGATATTTTCGTTCATTACTTCAGGCTAGAGTTTACGCCATGACTTTTTCAAGGTTTCTTGTTTTACTTCACCCCAAGCCAAAGCAGTAGCAAAGATAGCGTCTTTAACGGAAACTGTCCTTGAAAATCTTTCACATTGCAATCCGATGCGAGTAAATTTTGAACAAAGTAGCGTCTGTAGTGTGACTTGAAGTTCTGGATTGCTCCTTGATCCATAGGTTGTATTAGGGTTGTCACATTAGGACGAAGATATGATACTGAAATGTTACCAGACACTAATTCTTCCTCATCAGGATGAGCTGAACAATTGTCTAAGTATAGAGCCTTACTGTCTTCTGGCATTTTTAAACCAGTTTAAAAAAAAAAAATTTCTACATCCATGCATTTGATTGTGACCCATAAATCACTGGCATTGTTTTCACACCTTTTAAGGCCCTAGGCTGCTTTGATTTTCCTATCACAAAAGGTTTTAATTTGTGATCACCAGATGAATTGGAGCACAGCAGAACTGTTAGCCTATCTTCATTTTTTTTTAACCTTTAACTCTTTTCTCATCTCCACCAGCAAGTGTAGGATTCGGTAAGCAACGCCACAAAAGGCCGGTCTCATCTTCATTATATATTTGACAAGCAGTCAGTTTACTTTTCAGTTACAATAGATTTGAACTTAACTTCGAACTCTTCAGCATGTACAACATTGGCAGATTTAAGCTCGCCAGAAATATCTAATTTTCGGATGCCATGACGAGACTTTAAGCTCCCAGCCTTCAGAAAATATGCAATCGGCATCAATTTTCAAATCTTGTTGAAACTGTTTAGCTTTTGAATGACCATAGAACCAGTTATGGGTTTACACTCTGATCGTTTTGCTACAAACCAAGTGTACAACACCGAATCTAGTCGGCCTAATTTGGGTTTTTTCATTCAAAGTTTGTCTTTCAGTTAGATTTTTCAAAGTATCAGATTCTTTCACAAACTCTTTCAACTTGTCTTTGTTCTTTTTAATGTCGTAAATTGTAGACGATCCTATATCAAATTCTTTGATAATGATGTGTCTACTTACATTATTTTCAAGCTTCTTCATGATTTCCAGTTTTTGAAACAAAGTGATGTTTTCTTTTTGAAGACGCGACGCTAACTTTAGGACCCATTTCACTTGTCAGTCACTACATATAAAATACCTCAACACAAAATCTACTCTACAGAACACTAAACAGTAAATCACAATAATCCAACGTTGATGCATCAATCTGAGCAGCACACTACTGGTGTAACGCGTATTATTTATTTGTTCCTATCAATATAAATTTTTCCAAAAGTCATGCCGGATTATCCAGCGTGCCGGATTAGAGGAGGTTTACTGTAGTAGCAAAATTATAAGATTTTATAACAAAAACTTTTAATCTCAGAGGCAGTGATCAATCAATCAAATTTATTAAAATACTATTTTAATTATTTTAGAAACCCAATCGAGTAGAGAAGATTTTAAAACTAAAATAACTGAAAGAGGTAGATCAATATGAAATTTAAATACAATTAGTATAAATTTAGAAGAAAATTAAGAAATTTATATGAGTTTTACTGACCTAGATAAATAATTAAAAAGTGTTTTTAAAACAGGTTCGGAAACACTTTCTCATCTAGATACCATTTAATAAGGATAGCAAAATTATTAGATTTATTAGTAAAACACTTTTAATCTCTAAAGCAGTGATCAATCAAATTTAACTATAATTTTTAATTATTTAAGATACCCAATTAAGTTGAATAATAAGTTTTTTATTTTAGGATGAAGTGTGGCAAAAGAAGTGTCAGAAGATTTTCCAGTTTTCACACCAGACGATTACAGCCTTAATCAAAGCAGAGTTGGCAGAGTTACCTCTGCGTCTGTTTTTACAAGGAGCACTTGCAATTGGACAGATTGACTTTGAGAACCACGAGACTGTCGCTTATGAATTCCTTTCACAGGTATGATTAGCACTTTTTGAAGTATGAAAATTATTTTGTAACTCGTGTACGTTGACTGCTAAGAACATTTTTTTTCCTTGTATAATTTTTATATATTTTTTTATTGGGAACAGTTTTCATTAACAAGTAAAATAAACACTTAACATACAAATTTTTAATCTTGACATAAGTGATTATGTATTCTAGCTGATTATTATCATTACGGCAAAAGAAAAATTATTTATAACTTCAGGAAACTCATTTTGCTCAATATAAAAGAAATAAAGGTATCAATTTTCATCTGAATCGCTCAACTTTAAGGGACTTTGATAAAATTTCATTTTTAATATACAGTTTTGATGTAATCATCATATTGAATTTCCAATCCATAAACAG
>JAGFPH010002234.1:167437-178211 GCA_018207615.1 Philaenus spumarius
AGAACCAATCGGTGTTAAGTGAATTAAATTATCGATTATGCAAATATATGCAAATTGTCGCAAAGGTTCAAGTGGGTTGCATTTGCGCCCGAGAGACTGCAGTCTGCCACTTTGAGAGTTAAAGTAGACCTATAAAAATATTTAAATTTCATTATTATTTCACTTTTGCTTAATCTTATGAAATAACATTTAGGCTAATCATTTAATTTGTAATACATGTGAGTTTCAGGGTTTTAAACATCAAAATAGTAGTATAACGTAAAAAGGGTCATAAGGTAAATTTTGGACATTAGCCTAATTTAAAAGATTTAGTTATTTCATAATATTAATGAACATAGAAATTCAAAGGGAAATGCAGACATTAATTGATAATTCAGAATAAATCAAACATAATATTAACTTCATGCTTAAATTCAGTTTTGTTTAAATATTTAAATTATGTTTCACGATGTGTCAAAATATGAAAAACATTTAAAAGGTATTGGAGAGTTTGAAGTTATGGTCCACTAGGTTTTTAGACAGTGATGAATAAATATCGAAAGACTATTTCAGACACTGAAAGAAATAAACTTGATAGATTATGTTGGAAGCCTGTGTGATTCATCTAAGATGGAGACAGAAATTTTGTCCGAGATGTTGGTAGCATGCAAGAGTAGTCGTAGGGAGACATATTTACGGGCCCCTGGAAAGACAGCTTCTCATTGGTAGCCTGGAGAACAGCTTTCCATTGGTCTCCTGGTTTTTATGACGTCACATGGCGTGATCGGAACAGAGAACGAAGAAGAAAGACGCTTCTTCAGACTTACATCAGTATTCCAGTACAAAGCAGACCTGTTTTGCGGTTAGTCCAGCAAAGATGTTTTAACAAGTGCTTTTTTGCGGTAGTTAAAGTAAAACTACCGTTTAGATATGTTTAAAGAGGAGTAAAGACAGTGCCGTGTATTGTACAATAGCGAGAATGTGAGAATTGTTTGTAAGTTGTCTCAAAGACATCAACTTTGAAAGTTTGCGTAGTCCCATGGCGTGGCTTCAAAATCCTTACATAAAGATTTTATAATAAGTGCAACGAAAGTCTAAGTGAATCAAAATCTAAGTGGCTAAAGTGCGACGAACTAAAGAACAATGGGGTTTTTTTATTTAAATTAAATTCACATTGTGTTGTAAGTTTTTTCTCTTTTGTAAATTCAAATTTCTTTAAAGTGCACTATAAAACAAAAAGATCGTAAGTAGTAAACTAATTTAACCAAGTCTGCATTTGAATAATTTATCAATATAAGTTTGTATGTTTAAGGTAAAATTATTAATAATGAATTTGTGTGTTTGAGTGTCTGATTGCAATAGTTAAAATGATGAATTGCCAATTTGATTTAATAATTAATGTATGTGTTTTTACAATTTAAAATGATTCAGTAAAATATTAATGCCAACCACTATGACGTTTTAGTTTGAGTTTTATCCTTTCCAGAAGTACTTTATGGTAACGAACCTTGTTTAAATTATAAATTCAGTTTTCAGTTTTCTTTGTGTGAAATGAAATGGCGGCAGTCTTTGGTGAGGAAGGCGATTTGGTGCCAAAGTTGTCATGTGAACAACATGGCGGCCATGGTTCTGTATGAGTCCATTTTTGAACCAGAGAATTGCAGTCATAGATAAGACAGTTATATGTGTAACAGATATTTCAATGATCAACTGTTGAGTAACAGATGTGATCAAAACATAACCTAACTTCAATTTTGGGGTTATGTTTGTTTGTTTTCATTGGGAATAAGGTGTTGTAATATTTTGAAATGATAATTTAATTAATTAAATAAGCAAATGGATTGAAGATGGGAAATAATAAATAATTGTTACACAGTAAAGGTATTTTTTTTATTTTAAAAATAACTTAGAAATATTTTTGTCAAAATTAAATTTTTATTTTTCATTTTTTTTTTGTTTTCTATTAATAAATTGTTTGTAAACGGCTTGCAAGGAGGCAGCACGTTACAAATTTTAAATACATTTTTTATTAAAAACAAAATGTATGGTTAAACAAAACTAAAGCAATTATTAGCTAATTTCTTATAAAGAATTTTACAAGGACTAGAGGTTCAAAGTTAAAAATTAGATATGGATTTGAGAAAATTTGGATCCATCCTATCTCTAATGAAAACCAAAATGCTTAATACCATATAGATCATGAACTTAGAATATAGTTTTAGGGACAAGAAAATATAAGCGCTGCAAACTTGAGACAAAAGCTAGAAAAACCGAGTTACCTTTTAAATCATTTAAAAAATTATAATGTATGTGGCAGTACTTATTAATAAGTATACTCTTGTTGGATTTACTATTACTGCTAGTTTTTTGAAAGTTATTACAAATATATTGAATTTTATAAAAGCATGTAATTAATGGTTAAGCATGATTAATAAAACTTGTAAATATATTGCAATACATCAATTTTAATTTTTTTACATATATATACTTATTTGTTATTTTTGAGAAATTATTTCTTCTATTTAAATCCCTATTCTATATTAAACAAAATTAATCCATGCTTTGGTTAGTTATTTTTGAATTGTCAAGGTAATTTAAATAAGATATTACGATATCCTCCTCTGTTTGAAACACTTCTGTTATCTTATTTTTATTCTAACGTACATTTCACACTTTATAAAAACAACCTTTAAATAAAATCTAGAATTTTAAATGTGTCACAAAAATTTAGGGCTGAATTAAAAAATATAACCGAGAAAAGAATCCTATTCTCGATAACAAGGTCGAGGTAATATCAAGTTTTCTTCATTGCAATGAAAAAATGTCTAGCAGAAAATACACTATCAAAATTTAGAAAACACAACTTTTAAATTATAACATCCAACTACATTAAGATGATGTGCTCCGTTTAAAAATAACATTAAAGTTGAAAATATAGGACACTGATTTAAAATAGCTATACACTATGTTTAAAAAAATTCTAAGTTGTATTACTAAATGTATGATTCTGATAACACAAATTAACTTTTCAATGGACACCTTTATTAGTGAAAACATAGCAAATGTCTAATATTATAAGAGGTTGTTCAATGAGTACTGTGGTGAATGTAAACAATTAGAAACACTGAAGCTCCTAACCACAAGTTAGGTAAATAACAATACACAAGTAAACTGAAAACCATTTATTTCATTTCATTTATTTCTTGCAGAAACACCGCAAGGTGCATAGCAACGTCATACAATTCATAACAATAATACAATCTGACAAAAAATTCAACAATAGCAAATACCATTCGTAAAAATCAACTATACAATAAAACTCAAAAACAATAATAACAATAGCATCAACAAACAATAGATTCAAGATTCAAGATTCAATTTTATTAGTCCTTTCTTGACAAATATTACATTTGTATAAGACAAGTCATAACACAATGATAACCTACAAGCAGGTATGCAATACAATAAAGTACAATTATTATTGATAACACTAGCAATATAACAAAATTGATAAAATAGCAAATATTATAGTAAAATATACACATACAATTTAATTTATTATCTACAAATAATTTTATTTTATTTTATTTAAATTCCAATTTTTTTACGTATGTAGAGCACAATTTATGTGAGACGCATCAGCAGAAAACTATTAACAACAAATTAACAGTATATTCTTCAAAAATACCATTATAAACATTTCAAAAGCATACACAACAAACTATCAAAGTAAGATTAAACCTATAAACAATTAAAAAGCACCATCAATATTAAAACTTTTAAAAATATGACTGTAAACAGTACACAACAAAATAATTAAAATATATCATTGTAAATAACAACAATATAATATAAAATTTTGTCAATTTTACATTATATTTCAATTTTATTAGTCTTTTTGACAATTCCACATTGCACCTAGACAAGTCAACAGAACACTATTACCAAGAAAATGTGCAACATTTTTAACTAATAACTTCATTCAAAGCAACATTTAACATTAATAACTAATACATACAATTCAACATTCAATTTCACATACCATCAAAAACAAATGCAAAAACCTACCTAGTACCATTTTTATGTACAACATGCATGACAACATCAAAATATTCACACAATACTCAACCCAGCCTGCATGCGCACACAAAGAATTCATCCACCTTATACACACATTCTTTTATTAGAAAATGTTTTAGAATTTTTTTTAATTTAGCTAAAGGTTCCTCACGAATTAGGCAGGGTAAAGCATTGAAAAGTCTAATACCCTGTTGCATACCACTATTTTGTGTACAACTATATTTGCATCTATTTATGACTAGGTTGTTACTTGTTCTAGTAGAATAGTTATGTATAGTATTGTTTCGCAATAAGGTAGGTAGGCTATGCTTAATGTATAACAACACTTGGAGGACATACAAAGAGGGTAGAGACAAGACACCCAGCTCAATAAACAGTGGTTTACATGGAGTTCTACATGGGACACCACTAATTATTCTGATTGCTCTTTTCTGTAAAGTAAATATTTTATTGGCATTGTTTGAGTTAGCCCATAGCAATGTACCATAGGCCATATGACTATGCATGGTAAATAACCAGCAAAACATTGGGACTCATGGATCTAAGCAAAAAAAGGCCCTTTGATATGTGATCTTGCCATTTTAGTTTGGATTGCAACACAATTCCCAGGAACCTCAAGGAACTCACATTGTGCTGTACATTGCTAAGACATACAGACAAGTCTTGTACCTTGTCATAATTTAACTTTAATTTGTTGGCATTACACCAATCTTGTATTAGGCTAGATTTGACATCAACAAGGTTTTTAGTTAAACTAATGTCTTCCTTTTGGATACATAGACCCAAATCGTCAGCAAATAAAAAACATTGGTTATTCATATCATCCAAGTTAAAAGGCAAATCGTTGATATACAATATAAAAAGAGTCGGCCCCAAGATGGAGCCTTGCGGCACTCCATATTTTACCATCCGCTTTTTAGAGAATGAGCCATTCAAGAAAACAGTCTGCCATCTGTTACTTAGGTAGGAATTCAGAAAATCAACCAAAGTATCATCAAACATATAAAATAATAATAACTTATCTACTAATATTCCATGAGACACAGTGTCAAAGGCCTTGGACATGTCAAAAGACCTAAAGAAGACACTATTATTAGTTTCCAATCCCTCAAAAATACCAGACAACAGAGCCAAAACTGCTTCAATCGTACTATGGTTTGGCCTAAAACCAAACTGACTGTTGGACAGTAAATACAAACAAATACACAAACAGGACCAATTCCGGTCTATCTTTTGCCAATCAAATGGGCAAAATCAAAAAACTCAATGCTCTAATAAATGGCTCTCTCCAACAATTCCTTTTTTATAGTGGTTTTAAAAGATTTTAGGTTTAATTGCTTTATTTTATCGGAAAGACTGTTATAATATTTAATAGCATTACTCTCAAAACTCTTCAATGTTGTCTGATAATGACAATGATTACCCTTAATGTTTAAACATTTCCTCGTCCAGTGCTCATGAGCAGAGGCATTCTGTTCATAGGAGTCTATATTCCCCTTAATATATAATAGACAGTAACGATATTGTTATGAAACTTGTTCCCTTTTGTACATTTCGGTAACCAAGTTACCATCATCGGAGGGTTGTAAATCTGAACTGATTGTAATCACATCGGGCCAAACCCAAACTTATAAAAATATCCGATTGTTATGTAAAAAAATAGCGGGATATTTTTTATTACTCGATCTAATTGTATTATTATGTAAAATAATTAAACGATTTCTTAGTACTAGTATTATTTTTTTCTCCACGTAAGTTCTAAAATGGTTAGGACGAAACATTTGTTAAACTATAAAATATAATCAGTTTAGATGTAGAACCCTCCGATGATGGTAACTTGGTTACCGAAATGTACATCAGGGAACTAGAATAACAATATCAATAAATGTTTTTCAGTTTATTTGTGTAGTGTTATTTACTGAACTTGTGGTTAGACGCTTCAGTGTTCTAATTATAAAACGTTAAACTTATTTGTGCCCATGTTCAGGCTAACAATAAAAATTACTTAACCTATCTGGAAAATGTTTACTGATGGATAGTTGATTAAGTAAAGGAGAGCTCAGAAGTTAATGTGGTAGGGGTGCAGGTGTGTCCACTAGTACATAAATTTAATTGGTGTACTTATTTTCAGATACATGATGGAAAACGTGTAGTGGAGTGCCTGAAAAAAGGTATACGCATAGCTAACCAATGCATGGATCTGTCTGTCCAAACACAACTTTTTGTCGAACTGCTCAACCACTATGTATACTTTTATGAGAAAGGAAATGACCAGGTAAAATGCTGCTACATTCTCCTCTTACTTCTTGAATTAAATATATCAGATACTACAGAGAATTTTGTAATATTTTAAATGAGTAAGGGTTGATTTTACATGTTAATGAAGGAAGTAAACCTAGTCTAACAAAATTGTGTCAAGATAAAAAGTTATAAATTTCAAAATATTAAACAAATAAGGTAATTGTAAACAAATAAATTAAAATTAACTTACCTTTTTTTTAAATTAAACTTACCTTTCCCTTATAAAATATTTTTTTAAACAGTTACAAACAGTAACCATTTGTGTATTGGAGAATAACCTCGAATTGAGTTCGATGGCATTTCACTATTGTAAATAATTTAAATTTATCAAAAGTGCAGACAATTAGTTTTATTATATCAAATAGCATAGTATAGTGGTCAAATAAGATATCAAAGTGATTGAATTGTATAAATTAACTTTTATTAAAAAACAAAATGTAAATACAGACACAGCTGGAAGTGTTGTGATGTTACGACGTAACCCAGTGTAAACGACGACGATATAATCGATTATCACAGTGGAAAGGTGTTGACGTTTAAAAACAGTGTATTGTATATAAAACGAATATTTCAAAATGAATAATATTTAAAAACAGTTTCGGTGGCAAATATTATTCAAAGTTATATAAAATCATGTGATATAAGTAATCGGCAAAAAAAAGGACTTAACATACAAATATTAATTTAAAATGCAAACTCAATGCCTAATAGACCAAAGTACTGACAAGTAAACAAATGTGGCAGTTTTTAATTGTAGCCCAGATGATTTAGAGAAGGAACGGAGGCCAAGAATGGGAAATTGTTAGAGTTTTTTTTTAAAGGGTACAGATGTACAGTTTATAAGTTAAAAAGTTAAAAGATAATTTATACCAGAAAATCAAATAAATAGAACAATATAATAAGTAAATCAAGTATTTGAAGAATATTATCTAAGTTTAATCTCAGCTTAAGGTAATACCTAATCTTATTTATCCTAAGTGAACTGTTATACACTTGAACCTATTTCATCATTGTCATTAGGACAGAAGTAACTTCAAGAAACATTTAAACACCTTTGATAAATTTAGAACTCGTTAGATTGATTTCATTGGGTATATTTAAGTTTGCACATTTAATAAGATAAAAAGCCACGAAATGTAAAGCCCAGTCCACACTTACAAACAATGTTTGCAAACAGTTGACAAAAACAGTTTCTTGTTTCATGTTTGTCATTGTTTTGTGTCCACACTAGCTAGGCAGTGTTTCTCGAGGTGTTGACTGAAGAAGACGTTCTTCTAGTTTGTGCTAGTTTATATTTAATTCTACACAATGAGGTTAGCTTACCTAGAAGAAGGCGGTGGTGAACTTGCAGATTTCTTGAAGAAGGTCCTTATTACGTATGACCAGTTTCCGTAGAAAGCGGAAATGTGTCGCGGGTGCATAAAGTGCATCTAAAAGTGCATAACTTTTTTGAAACCTCTAAAAATGAATGAAATGCAGCAAAAATCGGTTCCAAGGGTGATCTTATTCCTGACCATGCGAAATGCCTCCAGTGCACGGGGGGGGGGGGGGAAATCTGGGGGTAAAATTTGTGAAGTCTGAACAGAGACTTGAAAATATTGTGGAAAACATCGTGAACATTCATAAGTGATGTCTATGTTATAAAGGAACTATTATTACTCTATTTTATTAACAATTCAATAAATAACCGACTACTTTTGATTAACAATGTGGATATTTATTTAACAAGATATAAAAATTATTTCTTTTAAATACAAATTTCTCCTATGAGAATTACAATTCTCCTTTTATAAAATATTATGCATAAACACACACACACACACACACATACTGGTATTCACCCAATTGTGGAACTTGGTCGATTGTGGCATCATTGAAGTTACGTATACCACAGTATAGTCTGAAACCTAAGAATAATGATTCTTTAGACCGTTTTTTCAAACACTCCAAATTTTCGCCTAACACAGCCAAAAGAAAATTGTGACAACATGTGCCACAATTGGTGATATATGAAATAATTAGTGTATGATGCTACAAATGCTGTATTAAACCTCTAACGTGTGTTACGCCCGCAGGTACTTTTCTTGCGCTGTTGCCAACTTGTGCTGCCGACCTTTTTCATTCATGCATTGTCCTTATTTCTATTTCTTTGATTCTTTCACCACTTCTAGCCTGGCTCAGCTTTTCACTTTGAAAGGAAGGCTAACGCACAATATATTACAGAGTATTGTATCGGACTACTTCCGTTTTCTAATGAACACAATATTACTCCAATTAAAATAAATTTTAATTGGTACATTAATTGGTAAAATAAATATGAAAATACATTTTGTTTGTTACGTTACAGATTAATATTAATTAATTTATAGAAACAGTAGCTGTGATTATGGTTAGCTTTCGTGAATTTTCATCATTCAATGTGACTGGATTACTACCATACCATAAGAGAACTGAAACATAAATAATAATTTTAAGCCATTATCAAAATAATACTTTTGTCAGACATATTGGCAACATAAAAACTGAACTTTCTGATGAAAGTGTGCCGATCTTTTGCGTTTATTATTGAGGCTCTAAAAAATATAACTTTGGAATTGAATTATTTGTATGTTTCAGTCTTGTGAATTTGTATCAGTAAAATAATAAATTATTACTTTGTCTATCATTTAAATAAACGGGATCTTGTGAGGTGATGAATTAGAAAACTAATCTAATCTATACTACATATACAGGGTGGTTATAAAGTCACTCCCCCCTTTAACTTTTGTGTTTGTTAAAAGAAACAAATATCCTTTGGGGAACGATACTAACTTTAACCCAAAGTATCTTTTGAAGCAATCGGAAATTTTGAGTGTCCCCTAAAAATGGAGGATTTTGGGCGCAACTGAAAATTTTTAAATGGGAAGTATGGTCATGTGATACCTCATTTTAAAGGCATATTTAAGACTAGGAAAATGACATAAAGAAAATAAAAATCGAACCACCCAAAACAAAATGGCGGTCCTAAACGTCTTGAAATAAATCGACATAAATTGCTAATATCTCGAAAAAGAAGAGTTTTTAGACAAAATTTCAAGAGACAAAAAATGTTTATTTCAAAGTTCTTGACCTAAAAAATGTCTTCCAAATCGATTTCGTACATTTTATTTTTTACAAATGTATACCTACTATATGGCTTTATGGATTTTGATCAAACCTTTTTTTTTACCAATAGTAAAAAAATGTATTAATGAATATATTTGAAATTTGTGTGTGTTATTAATATGGTTATATGGAATATATATATGTAGAAAGCTTGAATCAAATCGGTTAATAATTATAGGTTTTCCACTAAAATTTATATAAAAGGATCGAAAATTGGGTACATTATTATAGAACAACGTTTATATCTTAAAAACTAATTATTGGAAGTTATTTTAAAAACAAATATAGATTCTTCATGAAATGTACTATAAATTATCAAGTTTTTAGTAATATGTATTAATAATTGTACGTATGCCATTCTGTATAATGTAAATGTTGATTAAATAAATATTTATTTATTACATTTATTTTTCGAAAACGTATAATTATTAAACGATTTGATTCAAACTTTCCACATATGTTTTAAATAACTATTTACAATACATATTAAAATTTCATAAAGATTTGTTAATAATTATGCAAGTTATTAACGTTTACGGACAAAATTTAAATAACCGATTTAAATTTTATAGGCCAAGTTAGTAAAGGTATTAAATATTAATTTAATAGTTAATTTTTGTATATCGTTATTATAAATATGTTTTTTATACATGGTATAAATTTTATTGAAATCGGTTGAATATTTTTAAAGTTATTACATTTTTTTTAGAAACAGGTAATTAAAAATATGAATCTATATATATGTTTAAAAAATATACTTTTTATTCACTCACTTCCTAAAGTTAATACTTAACCGATTTTGACGATTCCTTTTTTATTTAAAAGATAATTTCAAGTTCTAAGTCACTGTGGAGCTAAATATTTGATTTACACTTTTATTTTGGTTACATTCCGAGTTTTAAAATTGAATCAGTATGCTACAACTAAATCAATAAGAAATAATTGGTTCTAAACAGCTGATAACCTAATTGAGTTTCAAATAAATAAGTTATTGGCTTTACTCAACTGTCAACAGATGATTTAGGTTAGGTTATTAGCGAATTTCCATAGGAAAAATGAGCTATTGCAGTGGCCCTTATGGTGAGACCCAAGGTCGGGAGTAGCAAATGAGCACCGATCATGGTTCCCAGAACACGTTTTGGGGTGTAAAAAAATGCATATATATATATATATATATGTATATATGTGTTCGCACTCTAGCGGCCGCATTTTAAGTCCGATTAGGTCCAAATTTGGTACACGTGTTGGTTGTCTACGTGGCTCAGACGAG
>JAGFPH010002234.1:178311-195364 GCA_018207615.1 Philaenus spumarius
TTTTTCTAACAATATAAATGTAGAATGTTATTCTGCGCATTTTGTTTTTTTACGCTACCTTATAGCTCGCTTGGTTCCCCCAAAATCGACAAAAACGTAAAATACCATAAAAGTACCCAGTTCAAAGCCAGTGGTGCAAACTCGCGAGGCCACTAGGAGGAAACAAATTCTACTAATTTATTGCGTACACACAGACAGCTGTTCAACGCCTTCGTGAGTAGACCTATTTCCCAAATTGTTGGTTGAAACCCTAAATCATAGGCATATAAACCTAATTTTGGAAATTTGCTGAACTCACGTCAGCGGTCCAGCTGCGTGGTCGATTTATTCTTGATGTGTTTTAGGTCTGATTTGTTGCTGTATAAATAAAATTAAACTATAAAGTTTTGTTTAGGCTTTTTATTTCTGTCATCCCTGATAATAAATGAAAGTAATATTGTTAAGATACATGGAGATGATAATTGAATTGAGAATTTGAATACTTTTAATAAATTAAAAAAGGCGAAAACAAGTTGAATTTTGTTACTTTACATCAAAATTGGTCGAATTTCGACCACAGGAAATACTCATATTGTTTTAAATATTACATTATAAAACTTGTAAAATATATATTTAATCATAATATATATAGGAACATATATATATATAATATATTAATATATATTTTATATGTGTGTTAAAAATATAGTTAATAAAAGATAAAGTAAAATTAAAAACATTGTGTTCCCATGCGGTCAACTAACTAGAAATTGTCCAAAGTCAATGTTGCTTGATCTATTCAACTATTTAAAATTGTTTTTTTTTATAAGTACGTTAAAGTATGTAGATTTACATTTAAAAAAGTTTACTAGTCTAGCGATTTCCCAAAGGCGAAAAAAAATCGATTATCATTTTTTTTCGATTATCTTTAATATTTCGAGCTGGGATGAAGATAGAGAAAAATAAAAATACCACCGTGTAGGGGTAGTATTTTTCAATAAAAAAGGTAATATGTACTTCTTTCCTCCAAGCAATGGTTTGTCTGGAAAAAATTTGATAATGCAGGTATGTATTTTGCAGCAGGGGAAATCACTAAAAGTTGAAATCTCATGCATATATGAAGCGTTGGCTCATTCTAAATTAGCTGAATTTTAATATATCGAATTGAAACTTGACATAGGAGTTAAAATATGTATTTTAAACATTTATGCTGAGTCTCAGCTTGTTATCTTGAAAATGACCCGATCTAGAGCCACTTGACTTATCAATGGGTTTCTCGATTTTAGGAGTACCGGACCCACGAACTAATTTCAATCTATTCCAGTTTTGTAAATTTTTGGAATATCAACATCAAATTTGTTTTAAAAGTTGAGTACACCAGTATAAATATTCTTAGTAAGTATTGAACGATTTTCTTCATGTTATTTTTAAAAACGAGGCGCATGAAAATAGTCTTCTGTTTTACCTATCTCGTTTTAACTATAACACTTTTGGATTCAACGACTCCATTTTCGACATTTTTTAACATATTGATTTAAAAATTGGTACAGAAGTTACAAACACAATTGTTTTTTGCTAAACTTATTTTAAAAATTATATTTAAAAAAATTACTAATCTGCAGCTGATCAACTCAAGCGTTTTGATGAAAAATCTAAAAAGGTCTAAAATTATTCTTTTTAAACTTACTTGTGCTTTTAAAAGTAAATAATGAAAAAGGTTTATACTCCTTGAACTTGTTTGAATCTGTACATTTAACTTGTAAAAAAAAACTTTTAGGTTGATATTTTGAAAATTTTCTAAACTGGAGCCGATTAAAATTAGTTCGTGGGTCCGGTACTCCTAAAATCGAGAAACCCATTGATAAGTCAAGTGGCTCATGATCGGGTAATTTCCAAGATAACGAGCTGAGACTCAGCATAAATGTTTAAAATATATATTTTTCTCTCTATCTTCATCCCAGCTCGAAATATTAAGGATAATCGAAAAAAAATGATAATGGATTTTGTTTCGACTTTGGGAAATCGATAGACTGGTAAACTTTTTTTATGTTAATCTACATACTTTAAGGTACTTATAAAAAAAAATCAGCCGTACTGCAAATTACTGGTAGTTTTAATTTATACCGACTGGGCTATTACGTTTTTAGATTCTGTATGTAATTATAAGCCTTTTTTAGTTTTAGCGTTTTTTTACAAGCTCAAACGTTTTTGAGTTAATTTGGACTTGACGTTTGGATTTTTGAAAGATTCTCTAGTAAACTTATACCTTGAATATATTCAAATAACAATTATTATTAAATGTATTTTTACTACGTATGTATTACATGCCATGTTTTACTATTAAAAGTTAAAACTTTATAAAAATATATTTAGAGTATATATTTATACCCTATATAAATTAAATATATATTCCCGGTTTCGCTTCTTACGTTGATCGCTGAAAAAATACACATGCAAGTGGCTCTCTGTTGGAAAATATCATATCTCAAGTTGATCTGTATACATTTGTAAAATATACGCATCGTAGTGGCTCCCTCGTGTAAATTTCATTAACTCTTGTTGATCTATATACGTTTGTAAAATATACGCATCGTAGTGGCTCCCTGGTGTGAATTTCAATAACTCTTGTTGATCTATATACGTTTGTAAAATATACGCATCGTAGTGGCTCCCTGGTGTGAATTTCAATAACTCTTGTTGATCTATATACGTTTTTAAAATATGCGCATCGTTGTGGCTCTCTGGTGTAAGTTTCATTAACTCTCTTTTGTCTATATACGTTTGTAAAATATGAGCATAGTATTGTGTCTTTCTTTGGAAAGAATAATTTCTATGGTACTGTCTGTGCTGTTATGATTTTTAATCTAAGATGCTTTGAAAGAACTTAATGTTTCTATTCATTTATAATTCATAAGGATATTTATACTTATCTAATTGAAAAAATGGAGTAAAAATTTTAATTGAAGTAAAAATGAAATATTTTAGCGTTTAAAACAATTACGACCATTATCAAAATATTCTTTTGCTGTTGGATATTGTAAGAAAAATAAAAAAATTAGTTTATAAATCTTTTAGGCAAGGCTCACACTATTCCAAATAGAAGACATTATTTGAGTTCGACATAAAAGCTTTTTATGGCATGCGTTCGATGGAGCACCCTGTCAAAGATGACCAAATAAACGTTTTGTTTGTTCCAGTCTTTTGTGAATTATTGTTTGCCGACTACTTATTTGCTTCAGACAATTTGAGTTATACAGATTCTTATAATTTGGATTATGTTGTAGGCAATTACTTTTAAGGATAATAGCGTTTCTTGAACAAAGGCCCCTTTTTATTTATTTATTTTCAAATATCAAGTGATTCAAGTGTGACACTTTATACAAGAGTATTTTAGTAGGTCGTATAGACAGCGATGCCATCATAACATAAGTTTGTGTTATTGCTTTATGGTAAATGCAAATGTACATAAATATATAATTTGCGTCTCAAAGAACTAAAGAGGAAAAGACAGAAATTCGGATACCCTACGTACTTTTAATTCAAAGTTCCCTATGTTTCCCACATTTTTTTTATATCAACATATTAAAAGACTATTTAACAATAAATATGCTTGTGCTTAAATTAATATTTAAAAATGACTTTGCATTGAAAAAAGCAAGAAGAATTTTTTTTAACTGCCTGTTGCAGAGAAAGAAGTGACATTTCAACAGTTTTATAGTCCTTTAAAGCATTATAATCATCCATCTTGTTTTTAGTAATATATATATGTGTGTTACCAAACGTTAAAACAATTCAAAATAACATGAAAAACTAAGATTATTTACCACTTTCAACTTGATAACTAAGAATTGGGCTAGTTGAATTTTACAGATATATATTTCAGTAATTTTATTGAATGGCAAAATTATTTTAAAATAAAAACTTGTAGGCTTTAATTAAATATTAAACAAAATTAACATTAATAAACTGATAAGTAATGAATCTATTACAATAAAACTACAATCAGAGAGAATAAGTTGTCTGTATTCATCACAACTTTTATACAGAAGACAAATAGGTTTAGCGCTCAATATTTTAATTATAATCATAAATTATGTTCAATATCTAGATTTTTACTTATCACCAGTATAACAATGATTATATTCCGAGAAGTACTGAACTCAAACAAATGTTATGTTATAATTAACGGAAACTACATATCCATCACATCTAACTGTTCTTCTCATATATGCGATCCCTTTACCCGAAGGACCTTTCTAACTTGTTTTTTGTTTAATTGTGTTAGTTTTATTTTATGTTAACATTTTCCTATTCAAGTACGGTAAAACTAATAAGGTATATAACATAATCAATTATAGTTATCGTGACGTAGTACATTCCCATAATTTGTGATCTACTCGGTTTTATATGTATGCATTACGTTAAAATTTCTCTTAAGACGGATGTTTCCTAAAGAATTAAAAATAGTGGGAATTTTACTGCTTAATGTTGTGGACTCTATGTTTAAAGTAATTCAAAATTATGTAACTTTAGCTCTTTTTAGTATTTTTATGAAGAGAAAAATATAACAAACATTCACACAATGCTCTCTCGCTCTCACCCTCGTGTGCAGCTTCATATGTGCGCATGAGCACATCAAAGTTCACGCAGCTGAAACTATAAAGCGCACAGTTCCATACAAAGATGTATATCTTTTCATAAACTGGCGGAAGGCTACTGACATTAAATGTAAATATTATATATTGTAAAAGTATAAAGAAAGAATTAAAGGGGAAAAGACCAATTATATTAGATGTTACGGATAATATCAAGTGTTATTAGGGATTGCAGCATTTCCACAGTACTTATACGCGAATACAACTAAAACCATAACACAACTATAATGAATCCGAACTTTAGTGAAAAGAATGTTTCCCTCATAAAACCATCCTCTCAATCTGAACCTCTACTCTCTACTCTAATAACAAATAGCATTTTTAACGACAGACAAAATGCTTTTTTTTGTAGTTTCAGTAGGTCAAAGGACAACCAAGTTATCGACAAAAAACTAAAAACATAATTTCTTAGTTACCAAGAACTCGGTTGTCGATGACTCGGTTGTCCGTTGACCTACTGAAACTAAAAAAAAGCATTTAGTTGTCGTTAAAAAAGGAAAATATTTTGTTTCTTGTACATTTTTTGTAAAGTTAACGGTTTTACTGGAAATCAACTCCAAAAAATCCCCGAGAGGAAATTTTCAATTCTTTGCCTCAACTTCACAAATGTGTTGCTTCCCAAGACCCATGGTGCACCGGGACCATTTCGTATGGTCAGAAATGAGATCAGCGCCCCCAAAAACCCCCAAGTACCGATTTTCATGGCTTTTGATCCATTTTTAGAGGTATCAAAAAATTATGCACTTTTAGATACACTTAATGCACTTGCGATGCATTTCCACTTTCTCCCGAAACTGGTCGTATGTAGACTTTGTTCCTGGTATTTTTCTGAACACGATGCAGAAAACTGCATCCAAATCGGATCTGTAGGCATAAATTTATTTATTTTTCAATACTTTGCCTGGTCTACATGTTTTGCGTGTTTTCCATTTGGTTTGGGAAACAGAAAACATTGTTTTTTGTTTGCTGAAACAAGTTAAATGTTTGTCATTTGTTTGCAAGCAGTTTCTAAACTGTTTACGAACTGTTCGCAAACATTTTGAAAACATCCGGCAACCAAATGAGAAACACGAAAACAACTGGCAAACTGATTGCAAACAATGTTTCCGCAAACATGTTTGTAAGTGTGGACTAGGCTTAAGACCCGAGGTAAGAAACTATAAGAGATATTAGAAAACTATAATTAATAATTAATTTCAAATAAATTATATAAAGTGCTCTATATTCTATTGTATGATAAATAGTAAAATTTGTTCATCAAATAAAAATAAATTACTTTAATAATAAATTAAGAATTGTAAAGAGAAGGACTTATTATTTGATATAAATATTGTAAATGTCTAGGAACTGAAATATTGTTCTGTTTTATTCTATAGTGACTGAATCGATCATTAAAATGTGTACATTCATATTTTTTATGCATAAGAGTATATGGAAAAAACTTGTAATAGAAATTGTTTGAATTGATGTCAACATACTAGACAAAATACTTAACTCTTTTTTTGTTAATTTCACAGGTAACAGTAGCCATGTTAAATCAAGTAATTGCAAAAATTAGAGAAGAACTGCCCAATTTGGAATCAACTGAAGAAACTGAACAAATTAGCAAACATTTCACAAACACAATCGAACACCTTCGTAACAGAGTGGAAAGTCCTGAATCTGAAGGCGTCTCGTACGAAGGGCTCGTCCTGTAAAATATTAGATATATATTTCATTTCTAATGCTGCATAAATTATGCAAACTCTATAATTTAATGTCCTACAGAATAGCCATTTAGTATTACTATATTAATTTTATAACTTTAAGCATAAAATATTGTTATAGTCCAATTAATTTTGTTTACATTGTTTTAAATATATCCTAAACTTATATTAATGTTAATTGTAAATTAAATATATATTATTGCTACTTGAATTTTATTATATTTTTTTACCAAAACCTCTGAGTTTTAAAAGAGTACGAGTCTGCAATGGGAAGAATTATATTCATTTTCTAAGAACAATATAATTGTTAAGGTAATCATACATTTAAAACAATCACATTATTCTAGACTGTATTTGTGTGATCTTTATCATAATGTGAATTAAATAGGTCTTTATACCCAAAAACTATTTGGGAGCTTTCAGAGTTAGTATAGCACAGTTACTTCAATATGGAGTAGTCACCCCTTATTGTAATATATTGCCACCCCAAAACTTTGAAGGAAAAATTTATAGCTTAACAAAATTGTAAATGCTTGTCTTCCATTTTTTTTTTTTTTTTTTTTTTATTTAGTCTGGGAAAATAAAATATGCTTTTTGAATTTGTAATATGTGGATGGAAATAATGAAACAATTCATACCCATAACAAAACAGACTATTTAGATGAGAAGGAATAAGAAAGAGTATGTTGAAGACCGTAGTTCCGATTTGGCAGCCGGAAACAATTCCGGATTTGAAACATTTTCAAATCTACTTAAGATGATTTTGAAATCTCCGTGCCCAGTGCTATGATGGAGCCTCAAGCATGACTCTACAAGAAATTGAACTGACAGACCATGACAGTGGTGGTCCAGCCAATGCTTTATTGAAAAGTATGGAGGATTTCAACTTTGTTTTTGACTTACTTTTACTCAGAAGAGTGTTAACACAATGTGACTTGCTACCAAAAACTCTTCAGTCAAGCAGTGTGACATTCTAAGTCGTAAAGTCTGTTAAAAACAGTACCCTTGATGTTTTTCGGTCTTTCAGAACAGACACATTTTTTGCTCAGTTATTTAATCACTGTGCAGAGGTCGCTGAGAAACGTGGATTTCGTGTAGCAGAGATACCAAGAAAAGGTGAAATTCCAGCAAAAATTCGTGGGCAAGTAAAGATCCATTTGAAACTGTACAGCAGTACTACAAAGTTACAGTACTTTTTCCATTCATTGACATCCTGCTGCAAGAGATAGAGGCCAGGCTTCAAGAAAATAAGTTGGATATCCTCGACCAATTGAGTAAAGTTCTAAGTGAAGGTGAACAGTGAGCATGTGTATATTACACTACTGACAGTGAACTTCTTGCGGCAGAACTGAGTTGTATTTACAAAATGAAGCAGTTCAAACAAAAAACATCTAAGAAAGAGTTTCCACTTTTGTAGAAATTTTTTTGAAATGTGTGTGCCCTCTCATATTTGAGCTTTTCTGACTGTTTTTTACTATTACAATGAACTCAACAGAAAGATCTTTTTCGGGCTTGCAGAGGTTGAAAACTTACTCAAGGAATAAGATTGGCTAGGAGTCACTATCCCTTGTTGGCTCTGTTAGCAATTGAAAGAAGTTTTAATATAGACATTTCCAAAGTAATTAAGAGTTTGATTCAGTCCAAAAGAGAATGCTTCATTTTGTATAAAAAATAGAGGTTTTATCAGAATATGGTGTAAAATTTAAATTTGGTTTTGATTAGGCCTATATAGTTTTCTAAACTTTTACTTTTAACCCTTTGCACTCGGGTAAGATTTTTGATATAAGTCCTCTGGGCTCGGATGGCCAGTAGTGCTGGCCACAGCCATTTCTTTGTCAAGTATGAATAGTTGGTGCAAGTTACGTTCCTCTCAGCTCGGATGGCCAGCAGTACTGGACAAGGTAAAATCCCTCGAACGCCCGGATGGCCAGTAAGACTGGCCACACAAATGATCTGCATTAATTTATTTTTAGTAGTTTTATTTTGTCTGGATTGTGCTGAAACCTATATTAAAGACTACTAAAGAATACCATTGCGTTGCGGCCAATAGGATGGGCGCGCAGTGTTGCCATGTCTACTAGTCTCGAACACTCCTGGTATTTACCACTCGAGGCTTGAGAGCACAGTTTAAAGAATTATAAATGCGTAGAGTCAGCTGCGTTCAGTTAGAAGCGTGGGAAGATTGTGACAACGTCGCACTAAGGCGATTGGAGTGTTCAAGGTCTCAGTGTATGCAAGCTGGTCCCTCAACACTATTCTTTAGTGGTCTTTACTGTAGAGTCCAAATCTTAAACTAATTAATTCCCGCTTTTAGTTGTATACAATGGTTTATTTTATTCATTAAAATATATTATAACTATATATTTACAGCTAAACCAAAAACTCACTAATAATAATATAATATATCTACTTTTTTGTATGGTAAAATAAAAGAGTTACTAAAAGAACATGATTTTTTTAAACAAAAATAAATACCCGCTAACAACATTTCAGATTGTAGTGAAAAATAACTCAGAATTGTTGACGACGAACAGTGAAGATGGCGGCATAGCTGACAACAGTAATGTAAGCGGCCAGTCAGGCTGGCCATCCGAGCTGTGAGGATGTCTAATTCAGTAAATATTCAGAGCTGACTGAGAATAGCGTATGGCCAGCAGTACTGGCCATCCGAGCTCAAAGGGTTAATACAAAATTTGATGCAGCCCTAAGTTTCGTTGTCTATGAAAGACATTTATATGGTTTGCTATTTTATCATAAACAATAAATAGTCAATGATAAAAAAAATATGATAACTGTAATTCTTTTGAGAAAAAATGCTTTGAAAACTCTTTAAAAAACTTCCATTTTGACTCTTTTTTTTCCCCCAAATTTTCCGAACCCCCAGTAGTACTTGCCACCCAATTCAAACACTGGAATTACGCCTATGCTTGGTAGGCTAATTTTCTGGAGCTACATTGAGTTTTTGTAAAAAATAAAATGGTGGATTGCGACTAAACTATCCCGAATTCAAAAAGTTGACGCACCTCTTTTAACCAAACCAGACGAACTCTAAAAAATGATGCAACTACATTTATTTACATGTAAAATGTAATATTATTGAATGTACAATAATAACATTCAACTCTCTGGTCCTCTTTGTGGACTTGTTGTTCCTGGGATCCAGACAAACATTATTTCACAATACAGTATAAACATGGGTTTACGGTGCTTAAGTTTTTGTCTGTCTATATAAGCCCAGTCAATAAAGGGAAAAAATAGGCCTTAGTTGGAAGTAATTAGTAAAAAGCTGAAATTTAGTCAGATGTTACAATAATATAAGAGGAGTATTTACACAAAAGTCCCCTCCCCTCCCTCTCTTGCTTCCCCCCTACCCCCCTTAAAGTTCACTTTTGAAAGACTTTTTTATTTTGTCAATATCTAAAAGATAAAAAGCGATAGAGTCATTTTTATTTTGTTATTGTAATCCTTATAATATTCTCTATCAAAAATGTTCATTGTGTTTAAGCTATAAGACAATTATTATTTACCATGTATTTTTAAATTTAATGTTAAAATTTTAACTTTTCTATTACAATAATTACATGTTTAGCTATTTTTAGCCGAATTTTCGAAGAAAATAAGCGCTATTACACTCGACCCAATTTGAAAATTACTTTATATATATATATCTGTTTTATTCCCGGATTGATAAGTGGTAGTAAATATGCTTCAAAATTGCTGATTTTTTGGTGAAAGGGTGCTAGTAGGATTCTTCAGATATACTTTTTTTTGTTTTTCGATCGGATTCAAAATGGCGGAGTTATACCTATTAACGGTATATAAGTATATCGGTTTTTCCCACCTTGATAAAATGGTAGTAAATATGCTTCTAAATAGCTGAAATTTTAGTGGAAGGGTCCTTGTAGGATGTCCCAGACACTGATCTTTTCATTTTTCAATTTTACACAAAATGGCGGGTCGTTTGATTCAAACCAAAATGGCAAAGTTAGAGCGAGGAAAATGCATTATTTCTCCCACTCATAAGCCCTTGTGGAGATTTTGAGCTATATCGTTCGAAAGGTAATTAAATTTACTACAATCCTGTGCAAAGGTATTTCAGGTACAGTCCCCGGAACAAGGAACAAAATTGATAGAAAGTTCCCGATAAATGATTTTTTCATTATCCGTGTAAGGTTTTTGCACAATTTCTCCCACTCATAAGCCCGTGTGCAATTTTTGAGCTATATCGTTCGAAAGGTAATTACATTTACTACAATCCTGTGCAAAGTTATTTCAGGTACAGTCCCCGGAACAAGGTAGAAAATTGATAGAAAGCTCCCGATAAATGATTTTTTCATTATAAATGTAGGGTTTTTGCACAATTTCCCCCACTCATAAGCCCGTGTGCAATTTTTGAGCTATATCGTTCGAAAGGTAATTAAATTTATTACAATCTTGTGTAAAAGTAATTCAGGTACAGTCCCCAGAACAAGGAACAAAATTGATTGGAAACTCCCGATAAATGATTTTTTAATTAAAAATGTCAGGTTTTTGCGCGATTACTCCCACTCATAAGCCAGTGTGCACTTTTTGAGCTATATCGTTCAAAAGGTAATTAAATTTACTACAATCCTGTGCAAAAGTAATTCAGGTACAGTCCCCGGAACAAGGATCAAAATTGATAGGAAACTCCCGATAAATGATTTTTTCATTAAAAATGTCAGGTTTTTGCGCGATTACGCCCACTCATAAGCCAGTGTGCACTTTTTGAGCTATATCATTCAAAAGGTAATTAAATTTACTACAATCCTGTGCAAAATTAATTCAGGTACAGTCCCCGGAACAAGGAACAAAATTGATAGGAAACTCCCGATAAATGATTTTTTTAATTATCCATGTCAGGTTTTTGCACAATTTCTCCCACTCATAAGCCCGTGTGGAACTTTTGAGCTATATCGTTCGAAAAGTAATTAAATTTACTACAACCCTGTGCAAAAGTAATTCAGGTACAGTCCCCGGCACAAGGAACAAAATTGATAGGAAACTCCCGATAAATGATTTTTTAATTACCCCTGTCAGGTTTTTGCAGAATTTCTCCCACTCATAAGCCCGTGTGCAATTTTTGAGCTATATCGTTCGAAATGTAATTAAATTTACTACAATCCTGTGCAAAAGTTATTCAGGTAAAGTCCTCGGTTATGTGCAAAGGTAATTCAGGTACCGTACCCGGAACAAAGAACAAAATTGATAAGAATCTCCAAATAAATGATTTTTTCACTATCCGTGTAAGGTTTTTGCACAATTTCCCCCACTCAGAAGCCCGTGTGCAGTTTTTGAGCTATATCGTTCGAAAGGTATTTAAACTTACTACAATCCTATGCAAAGGTATTTCAAGGTACAGCCCCCTGAACATCAAGGAACAAAATTGATAAAAAACTCCCGATAAAAGATTTTTTCACTATCCGTGTATGGTTTTTGCTCAATTTCTCCCACTCATAAGCCCGTGTCCAATTTTGAACTATATCGGTCGAATGGTAATTAAGTTTACTACAATTATGTGCAAAGGTAATTCAGGTACAGTACCCAAAACAAAGAACAAAATTGATAAGAATCTCCAAACAAATTATTTTTTCACTGTCCGTTAAAGGTTTTTGCACAATTTCCCCCACTCATAAGCCCGTGTGCACTTTTTGAGCTATATCTTTTGAAATGTAATTAAAGTTACTATAATCCTGAACAAAAGTAATTCAGGTACAGTCCCCGGAACAAGGAATAAAATTGATAGGAATCTCCTAATAAATGATTTTTTTCATTATCCGTGTAAGGTTTTTGCTCAATTTCTCCCACTCATAAGCCCGTGTGCAATTTTGAGCTTTATCGTTCGAAAGGTAATTAAATTTACTATAATCCTGGGCAAAAGTAATTCAGGTACAGTTCCCGGAACAAGGAAATAAATTGATACGAAGCTCCTGATAAATGATTTTTTCATTATCCGTGTAAGGTTTTTACTCAATTTTTCCCAGTCACAAGCCTGTGTCCAATTTTGAGCTATATCGGTCGAAAGGTAATAAAGTTTACTACAATTATGTGCAAAGGTAATTCAGGTACAGTACACGGAACAAATAACAAAATTGATAAGAATCTCCTGATAAATGTTTTTTTCATTATCCGTGTAAAGTTTTTGTTCAATTTATCCCACTCATAAGCCCGTGTGCAATTTTTGAGCTATATCGTTCGAAATGTAATTAAAGTTACTATAATCCTGAACAAAAGTTATTCAGGTACAGTCCCCGGAACAAGGAACAAAATTGATAGTAAGCTCGAAATAAATGATTTTTTTATTATCCATGACAGGTTTTAGCTCAATTTCTCCCAGTCATAAGCCTGTGTGCAATTATTGAGCTATATCGTTCGAAAGGTAATTAAAGTTACTACAATCCTGTGCAAAAGTTATTCATGTAAAGTCCTCGGAACAAGGAAATAAATTGATACGTAGCTCCTGATAAATGATTTTTTCATTATCCGTGTAAAGTTTCTGTTCAATTTATCCCACTCATAAGCCCGTGGGCAATTTTTGAGCTATATCGTTCGAAATTTAATTAAAGTTACTATAATCCTGAACAAAAGTAATTCAGGTACAGTCCCCGGAACAAGGAACAAAATTGATAGGAATCTCCTAATAAATGATTTTTTCACTATCCGTGTAAGGTTTTTGCTCAATTTCTCCCACTCACAAGCCCGTGTCCAATTTTGAGCTATATCGGACGAAAGGTAATAAAGTTTACTACAATTATGTGCAAAGGTAATTCAGGTACAGTACACGGAACAAAGAACAAAATTGATAAGAACCTCCAAATAAATGATTTTTTCACTATCCGTGTAAGGTTTTTGCACAATTTCCCCCACTCATAAGCCCGTGTACAGTTTTAGAGCTATATCCTTCGAAAGGTAATTAAATTTACTACAATCCTGTGCAAAGGTAATTCAGGTACAGTCCCTGGAACAAAGAACAAAATTCATACGAAGCTCTAAACAAATGATTTTGTCACTATCACTGTAAGATTTTTGCACAATTTATCCCACTCATAAGCCCGTGTGCAGTTTTTGAGCTATATCGTTCGAAGGGTAATTAAATTTAATACAATCCTGTGCAAAGGTAATTCAGGTACAGTCCAAGGAACAAAGAACAAAATTGAGAGGAAGCTCCTGATAAATGATTTCTTCACTATCCGTGTAAAGTTTTTGCTCAATTTCTCTCACTCATAAGACCTGTGCAATTTTTGAGCTATATCGTTCGAAAGGTAATTAAATTTACCACAATCCTGTGCAAAGGTAATTCAGGTACAGTCCCCGGAACAAAGAACAAAACTGATAGAAATCTCCTGATAAATGTTTTGTGTATTATCAATGTAAGGTAATTACGCAATTTCTCCCACTCATAAACCCAAGTGCAATTTGTGAGATATATCATTTGAAAGACAATTAAATTTACTATAATCCAAAGATATAGTTGGAACAATTTCCGCAACAAGGAACAAAATGCATAGGGATCTCTTATTATATAATAGGAGTTATTCCCTGATAAGAAAATTCGGCTATAGTAATGCGGCAGTGCTGCTTACGGGTTTTTTTTATTAATATGAAACAAGTTATGAAAACATGGCTCAAATAAAACTTTTAGGGTATTTTGCAATCTTTATATTGATATAAGTTTTATAAATGTTAAGTGCAGACAGTGGACTTAATCGGCCTGGCAAAAGGAGATGGCGCGGGGCGTACTAGTCCTCGCGGGCCGGATCAGCCCGTTGGCATATCAGCGGTCAATCTGCAGTAAAGGCCTATTGTTTGGACTTTTATTTGTATAGCTGGTCTAGTTATAGTATTAAAATGGTTCAATAGACGTTAACATTTATTTTATTTTTTCATTATTTATTTATTTTCTGGTATTTATTATTGCAGTGATAAACACCCAATATGATTTCTTTTAGCCAAGCCAATAAAGGGGAAAAATAGGCCTTTGTTGGATATAATTAGTGAAAAGCTGAAATTTTTTTTATAAAATTGTTAATGTTCTTTATATTAGGAGAGCCAGTTTTGAATTCCAGTTTGAACTCGATCGGTCTACCAGCTCTCTAGATATTAATTAATTATTTTATAAAAACACATACAGACAGACGAAAACTTAAGCAGGATAAGCACCGGTTCACATTATTGTGAATTATGTTTGTCTCATTCCCAGGAACAAATCCACAAAAGGGCCCAGAGAGTTCGGGGACACTCTGTACTCTGTATAACGTACTTATAGCCAGTAGCCACATCCACATGCACATAGGTTATAGCTTTGATTATGGACTTTCAAGGATTATGTATAATCAAGGGTTATAATAGTTATAGAGTTAAAGCATGAGCATAGGCTTGGTATTATTATCTCTGAGCATAGGCATCACTCGATCACTGCCATCTCTACGGATAATATTATAAATATCTAAATCAAGTTTTCTTTCTAGTTCTCGATCTCGTATTGAAACTGTAACTTTAAAAATTAATCTAATTCTTTAATTATATAAAAAAAAAAATGGAATACATTTAAATTAAAACACAACTAACTGATTAAATAAAAATTTCCTCTTTATTATTATGAATATTATTAATAAAATGATTTTAATTTGTTTGTCCTTCCGTTTTGACAATAAATATCTAAATCGAGAAGGCTTTCTATAATAGTTCTAGTAGATCTCATATTGAAAAGCCCCCTTATTACACTAAGCCGCCAGGCAGCGCAGCCATTGTAAATAAATTACTAAATTACAGTGACTATAATATATAGACTATCTAGTCACTGTAAAATAAATTACTTGCGTGTTACTTCTAGAGAAGAATTATTATGTTACTTGTTGGGAATCTGTAGCCTACGTTTATCCATAATCAAATTCTATAACTTAAGGTTTTTTTTTTTAAATATATTCAATCTATAAACATAGCTGTAGGAATTTAAAAAAATAATAGACAAGTTTAGAATATGTGTAAATTTATTTTTATTTTCATTAATAAATTTCTGTCGAGAAATGAATGATCACTCCAACATTATTTATACAGATCAATTACATTACTCAGTAAGTAATTAAACTTTATATTATTATTAAGTAGAAAGAAAGTTCATTATTATTATTAAGAAAGTTTCATTATATAAAATTCTAAGTAAAACTGTGTCACTTTTTGTGAATGCTTTGCTCCATCTGACTACTGTATATGTTTGTGGCGATCAAATAAAAAAACTGTAGCTTAATAACTATGTCATCTACAGAAATAAAATGTGTATACAGAGTGTCCTTGAACTCTCTGGTCCCCTTTTGTGGATTTGTTCTTGGGATCCAGAGAAACATATTTTAATTTCACTATGCAAACATGAGTCTACGATGCTTACTTTTTCGTCTGTCTCTATGTGTTTTTTACAAAATAATTGTTATCTAGAGAACGGATGGACGGATTGAGTTCAAACTTGACATAACGTTATACCTAACAATGATCTATTTTAATTAAAATCAGCTATTATTACAAATTATGCGTTAAAAAAAGGCGACTATTTAAAAATGTGAAACCTTAATTATATTAAACTGCACATTTTAAGAAAAATTGTCAAGGCACCTGTTTGTAGCACTTTTAATTTCCTATCGGATGGTATAACTATCGAAACAATCGGATGAAGGATAACAGTTAAGTTAAAGATAATAACAGCACACGTACATACAATATTATTATTAGTGGTGGCCGAACTGGTTGCGCCGCCAGGCGGCCTAGTTTAATTATTAGCTCTGTAAGATACAATGCATGCCTCGCTATGACTCTTGGCCACCAGTGGTTGCCGGCTTGGTCGCGGGGCACGGCAACCAGTCAGCAACCAAAATCTGGTGGCGCCCTGGCTGCCCTAATGTAATAGGCACCATAAGAATCAATGCCCCATGACAAACAACGACACCGGTTTCTTGGCTGGTGGCGCCACTTGGCGGTCTAGTGTAATAGGGGGCTAACTTTAAAATTAATCTGATTCTTTCATCATAAAAAAAACTAATAAGCCCCCGTGAAAGGGTGATTAACTAGATACATATCAGAAATACTTCATTTAAAAACAACATTAAGGCTTACTTATCTAGACCTATCTAACTTTGCTGACAGGGATTTTTAACTCGGTAAATGTGTACAATACGGATTATAAAAGTGTAGGCCTATTTGTTAAACAGTTTTATTCACATAGGTACCGGTACGTTATTGTATATTTAAATAAAGATAAAAATACTATATTTTAATTGCTTTCTATTTCATACTGATAGATCAAATGATTTAGAAGTTAATAATATCATAGTGAAGAAATTAATAATAATTGAATATGTTTTATATATGTTATATGAAGATGTACAAATGTTTCCGAAGTTAAACGAATAGGTATCTCTTCTTTAAATTTGTATAAATATTGATGATAAAAGATTGTATTTATATAAAATGTATAACCTCAAAGCAAATATTGTAACGTATATTATAGTATACAGTACCAGGTGACCGAGCTCTGCTCGTTTAAATTTGTTGTTGTTTATGTTCATTTATAGCCAATATATAAAGTCCAGCCATTAAACATTTTATGTAGAGAAAAACGGATATGAAATGTATAACATTATATTGTAATTATTTTGTGCATGTTATATTATTCCTTCATTGACAGCTGTGTGATGCAAACAAAAG
>JAGFPH010002235.1:14276-25040 GCA_018207615.1 Philaenus spumarius
GAACGGATTGGAATGAAATTTAGTATGTAGCTTCCTCTAGGGCCATAAGTGTTCACTAAAAAAGGGTTGTAAAAAATTGGTAATGTTAGGGGGGTTTGGGGGGTAAAAATTACTAAATCACGATTTCTCCAAAATTACCGAACAGATTGGAATGAAATTTGGTATGTAGCTTCCTCTAGGGCCATAAGCGCTCACTAAGAAAGGATTTGAAAAAATTAGAAATTTTAGGGTGGTTTGGGGGGATTAAAGTTATTAAATCACGATTTCTTCAAAACTATACCGAACGGATTGGAATGCAATTTGGTATGTAGCTTCCTCTAGGGCCATAGGTGCTCACTAAGAAAGGGTATGAAAAATTTCGAAATTTTAAGTGGGGTTTGGGGGATCAAAGTTACTACAATCATAATTTCAGATCTTTTATTATTATGACAATAGTGTTTTTATTATTTAAGATCTATATATATAAAAGTCAAGTACCACTCACTGACAGAACACTTAAAAATAATACAATTACGTTAAAAAGGCTGAAAATACCAACCACCACGGGCAACGCCGTACGGGTCAGCTAGTGCTTTATAAATTTCATACTCTTCATTAGCATTCATTAGTCTACCTTTGCCGCAAATGTGTAGGGTTTCTACCGAAGCGTGGAAGTCACCTGGTCTATGTTTGTTTTCGGCAAGGTGACGAGGGTAATTGGAATTGTTAATGTTGGACTTATTGTTGGGAAGATGTTCCTTGTAACGTTCGATGAACGCTCTCCCTGTCTGACCTATGTAATGTTTACTACAATCCTGGCAATTGATTTTATAAACTCCGGACATTTTTTCAATTGAGGTGTTGCTTTTACGCCTAAGCAATTTTGATAGTTTATTGGTAGTACGGAAGGATAAAGTGGTGTTGTGTTTTTTGAAGATGTTTTTAGGACGTTAGGTAAAAAGTTCGTATACTCAGACGAGACATATTTATTATCAGTAGTGCTATGGGTTTCCTTGTGTTTATTGTTCATTTTCTTTTTATGGTTGTTAATCATCTTATCAATTATTGTACTCTTGTATCCTACAGAGTATGCACAGACAAGTTCGAATACAAAATTTTTCGTAAACCCACTACAACTGATGTCAGCATTCACGCTCATTCCTACCATCCATATGCTTAAAAAAATGGCATAGTTTCATAGCTTTGTACATAGACTTCTCACTGTCCCATTGAGTAAAGTTGATTACCAAGAAGAATTGCTCAACATTAAACATATAGCCGTAGCCAATGGATACAAGAGTACAATAATTGTTAAGATGATTAACAACCATAAAAAGAAAATGAACAATAAACACTTGGAAACCCATAGCACTACTGATAATAAATATGTCTCGTCTGAGTATACGAACTTTTTACCTAACGTCCTAAAAACATCTTCAAAAAACACAACACCACTTTATCCTTCCGTACTACCAATAAAATATCAAAATTGCTTAGGCGTAAAACCAACACCTCAATTGGAAAAATGTCCGGAGTTTATAAAATCTATTTCCAGGATTGTAGTAAACATTAAATAGGTCAGACAGGGAGAGCGTTCATCGAACGTTACAAGGATGTTCCATCTTCCCAACAATAAGTCCAACATTAACAATTCCAATTACGCTCGTCACCTTGACGAAAACAAACATAGCCCAGATGACTTCCACGCTTCGGTAGAAACCCTACACATTTGCGGGAAAGGTAGACTAATGAATGCTAATGAAGAGTATGAATTTTATAAAGCATTCAAAAATAAACCGGACGATATCCTAAATGACCAACTTTCAATTCACTCTCACCATTTATATGATACGGCCATCAAATATTTACAGAAGACAAACCAGAGATAAACATCGTTAAGATCCCTGAACGCAATACCGGCAGTATTCAACCGACAATGATAAGTTGCGCACCTAAGTTTATGTCAAGCGCGATATTGTGTTTATGTGTTGGTGTGATATGTAAGTGTGTATGTGTGTATATGTTTTATTTATTTTAATGTGGGACGATCTCTTCGGAGTGATTATAACTTGATAATAGAGTTTCGGCTCCGAAACATGTCGTAAGGAATACACGACTAGAAGTCACGTGGCGGACCTAACAAGATAATCTTATTATCAGTTATATATTTAATACAAACTATTAACGTTTCTGAAGTTATTTCAATCAATTAGTTGTAAGTCAGACCTCTCAAGCCAAGCATAGATTGTTTCGTAAATCGAATCTAGTGGAGCCCCCAAATAAGAAAAACCATACATGGTTTAGAAATTATAAATCTCATAAAGGCAAACATAAAAGTAAAGATAAAAACCTTACACTATATAAGCGAATGCTTCATAATTTTTGTATAGAAGTTTTTAACTGTATACAGTTTGTTTATTGTAAAAGTTGAAGAAATGATTTATACAATTTGTGACAAATATTATTTCGGTAGTGGAGGGAAGGATAATATTTCTGTATCATCTTTATATAATTCGATGTTACTAACTATATAAACAATTTGTTGTATTGTTCTGCATTGCTGTGAAACATTAATAATCCAGTCGGTAGGGGTAATTTTAGACCAAAAGATCCAGTAATTTTCAATACTGCAGATTTGTTTTTATAAGTACATTAAAGTATGTAGATTAACATAAAAAATGTTTACCAGTCTATCAATTTCCCAAAATCGAAAAAAAATCGATTATAATTTTTTTCCGATTATCCTTAATACTTCGAGCTGGGATGAAGATAGAGGAAAGTAAAAAATACCACCGTGTAGGGGAGGTATTTTTCAATAAAAAAGGTCATATGTATTTTTTTCGTCCGAGCAATGGTTTGTCTGGAAAAAACTCGATAATTCAGGTATGTATTTTGCAGCAGGGGAAATCACTAAAAGGGGAAATCTCATTCATATATGAAGCGTTGGCTCATTCTAAATTGGCCGAATTTTAATATATCGAATTGAAACTTGACATAGGAGTTAAAATATATATTTTAAACATTTATGCTGAGTCTCAGCTTGTTATCTTGAAAATTACCCGATATAGAGCTACTTGACTTATCAATGGGTTTCTCGATTTTAGTAGTACCGGACCCAAGAACTAATTTCAATCTATACCAGCTCGAAATATTAAGGATAATCGGAAAAAAATGATGATCGATTTTTTTTCGACTTTGGGAAATCGATAGACTGGTTAACATTTTTTGTGTCAATCTATCAATCTACATACTTTAAGGTACTTATAAAAAAAATCAGCCGTATTGCAAATTACTGGTAGTTGTAACCTACACCGACTGGGCTATTAGTAATATACAGGCTATTTCCTAAATATTTCGCCCACTTCTGCAGTGGGTTCCTTACATAAAAATAAATAAAAAAAGTGCCTAAAACGCTTCGTTTTCCAGATACCTGCCATTTTTTTTATTTTACAAAATAATTCATTTCTAGAGAAATGTGTGACCGATTGAGTTCAAACTTGGCGTGAAGTTTAACCTATCTCAAGAAAAATAAGCTATTACATCCAATCGTACGTTTAAAAATGGGGCTTATTGAAAATTTCAAACTTAAATTATTCAAAACCCGTACCTACATTTAAAAAAAATGTCAAGGCCCCTTTTTTTGTAACCATTTTGATTCCCTATCGCAAGATGTAACTGTAAAAACAACCGAATTAATGATAATAGGTAAGTTAAAGATAATAATAGCATATGTACATACAATATTGTTGTGTATACAGTCTTGATATAGGATACCAGGTTGAACAAACCTATTATTTCACATAACTTAACTATTATATCCTTCATCCGATTGTTTTAATAATTTCCATCCGATAGGGAATCAAAAGGGCTACAAATAAGGTGTCTTGATATTGTTTTTTTAAAACGTACGTTTTTTTTAGTAATTTATATTTACAATTTTCAAACAGCCGCTATTTTGAAACGTATGATTGGATATAATCGCTTATTTTTCTTGAGATACTTCATTATTAGGTTAAACTTCATGCCAAGTTTGTACTCAATCAGTCAAACATTTCTCTGATATGATTTAGTTTAAAAAAAGAAAATGGGCGGATATCTGGAAAACTAAGCGTTTTAGTTTACATGTTTATATGAACTTTTTTTATTTATTTTTATGTAAGGAATCCCCACCAGAAGTTTGGCGTTCCGTACGACAGGCTCTCCAGCATGTTCGAAGTGTGTCGTGTGTTTTTTATTTATTGATGTTGGACATGTGTTGTTTTATTTAATTTTAGATGTGCTTTTTGTTATTTGGGTTTCGTGTTTCTTGTGACTTGACAATGAAGCATAGTGTAATCTTCCGCAACCGGTCGTCGGTAAATATAGGACACAGAACTGTTGACGGTACCTAAGGTATGTAACCTAGCTTAATGGATTGTTTATAAAAAAATATATATTTACCTTTACGATCTGTCGTACAATCCTGGTTTTTCGTTGTTTTTAAATAACGGCTATACACGCATTTTCAAATTCCAGCTTAATGGTACCACAAGACAAATAAGTTTAATGTTGAACTATTTTAACTCTAACCTACAGTTCACAAAGAAAATTAAATCAAACCAAAACCTGAATTGTTTAGACCTTACAATAATGAAATAGCATAACAAGCACAAATTCAAAATTTACAGAAAGCTCGGCCAAACCAACCACACTATCCACGCCACACCCAATAACCCCATATCCCACAAACTCGCGCTTTGTGTACAGCCTACTCAACATACCCATGGAGATTGACGACCACAACCGATGTTTACTGAGAGCCATACAGTAGATTCACTCATCACAAAACAAATAAAAACCAAACTAAACGAAAATTGAACGCACCTGATACTCCAAAAATATATGCAACGATGGAATACAACAGAACTTTAGAATTCTCAATACGGAACGTATTCCACAAACAAGGGTACCACGTCACATATCGTACTTCCCATAACATCGGACAACTGCTAAGACCACCTAAAACTAAACGTTTTGATAAATTTGATGGTAGGCATACATAAAATAAAATGAGACGACTGCCCTAAAATGTACGTAGGACAAACAGGACGTTCAACAGGACACGGTTCAAAGAGCACCTCCCATCATCCACATCAAATAGAGCACAGCATTCTAAAAATGCCGAACATCTCATTGACACCAACCAAGACATAAAATCAAATTTTAAAATTATACAGAAATGCAGAAAGGGACCCGTAATGAACGCCAGTGGAGTACGAGATATATAAACAACAAAAAAACAGACCCTGATATTTTTTTTGACCGGCAAGTCTCAATTCCAGTCGCACACATTTTTGCGAATAGCTGGAATTTGAAAATGACTGAATAAAATAGTCGAAACGGCCGTCATTTAAAAACGACGAAAACCCAGGATTGTACGACAGATCTTAAAGGCCGTTACATAATATATGATTGTAATTTTGGCAAGAAAAAAGAAAGAAATGGTTGATAACAAAATCGATAGAGTTTAGAGAATATCAAATGCAGTTAAACTTTACACTGTGTATTTATCATACAATAAGCTACAACAATGCATTGAAGAACAACACAGTTATGTTAGATGCTTAATTGGTATGTTTTTTTACGCAATCATATTGTGAAAAATGAATTGCAACATAACATCAACCTCGTGCTTTTTAATTAATTTTAATAATATTTCGATACTCATTACGTGATAGGTTTTCATGATTAAGGTTTTAAAATGTATTTGCCTCCAAACACTAATAGGGCTACATATTTAATTATGCTTAATTCAAATAGTTTTTACTTTTTAAACTACGTGGCCAGTTATAGAAAGTTTTAGTTCTACCAGTACAAGAAAAAAGTATGAAAAAGACTTACTGGATTACAGATGAACAAAGAGCGTAAGCAGAAGAAGAAGGGGGGGGAGAATATTGCAAGGCTGAGAAGCAACAGGTCACCCCTTCATCCTGTCGCGTCGCCCGGGCAGACAAGGGATGGGTAAAATGTTATACCTTTTTGTAACTCACGTTAAAGTTTTAATCACTGTTTAATAATGTACAGTCCACGAGCGAATGTGACCTTAATACGCCGTAGAAAAGAATTTATCTATCTTTACTAATATTATAAAGAGGTACAAAGTTTTACTAATCAAAGCTACACTATCCCTGAGTAATATAGTCTAGAATTAATTTTGATTTAAGTGTTGAAACAAGCTCTAAAACAATAAATATTAATTTTTATACTATCCTTAAAGCTAGAGAGATGAAATTTTGTAAATTTATTTCTTACACGATACATAGAAAAAGTAAACTAAATTAGCATATTGTCGCGTGTTGCTCAGGGGTGAAAATGTGATAACAAAAACTGAAACACATCAAATTAATCTCTGGACCGATTGAAAAAATGATTTTACTAATAAAAATCTACACTTTCCCTGAGTAACATAGCCTAGAATTAATTTTGATTTAAGTGTTGAAACAACCCATAAAACAATAAATAGTAATTGTTATACTTTCCTTAAAGCTAGAGAGCTGAAGTTTTGTACATTTATTTCTTACAAGATACATAGAAAAAGTAAACAAGATTTGAATTTTGTCGCTTGCTGCTAAGGAGTGAAAATTTTTACATTTATTTTTTACCCCATACATAGAAAACGTATCATAGATTTACATTTTGTCGTGAGCTGCTAAGGGGTGAAAATGTAGTAACAACCCCTACAAAAAAAAAAATGTAGATTTTAACACTTTCCTTTAAAGCTAGAGAATAAACCTTCAATAAATTAAGGAAATTAAAATAAGAAATCGTTATGTTGCATAATAATTAAAAATAAATAAGACATATTAGAATTGAATAGTAAGACTATGTATATGAAATAACCTGTTTACATTTGCTTCGACGCGAGTCACCGCGGGAGTTGGTGAATGAAGCGAGCAGGTGGGAGGAGTCCTCTAGTACAGTACGTCATAAATCAGGTATTATATATTTACAATAGTGATAATTGTTTAAGACATAACTTTACGTTTATATAATGCTTGGATAACTTACTATTTACAGAATATTACATTATTTGTTTAAATAAAATACTATTAAAACTACAGTTTGAGTAAATCTACAATTTCTGTTCTGTATTTGTCAGACGTTTTCGAACACCAACCTCAAACACATTACAACACATTAATTTTGATTATGATGAAGTTTTATTTACTTCATTTTTATATTGGGTTAAATTTCACAAGTCATATTGCCCAACGATCTAGATCTAATAGTTTTTTTTAAATATCTTGTATAATGTTTTGAAGGAGGGGCACTTCAAAACTACATTACTTACACTACATTTAAACAAAATGTATGAGTAATTTGTTATCACTAAATTAACTAGGTACAATACCTGTTTTTTTTTCTTATCCAATCCTAAAATCACTTTGTGATTATCGCGGTTTCGGGTAACCTAAGTACCCATCTTCAGATCACAGAAATAATTAAAACAAATCCCTTCATTAGGTCGTAAAATACATTAAAGTCATTACACAAAAGAAAAATCACAAAAACAGGTTACGAAACATATTAAAACACTTTTTAAAAAACACTAAGGACCAAGGCAAAAGGAAGGGATAGACTCCAAACCAGCCACGACAGTCGTATTAAACGTTTTGCCGTGAATGGTTAGCGTGATTGGACCTAATCCATGCTTTTAATGTGTTTTTCTTAAAAGTGTTCTAATATGTTTCGCGACGTGGTTCTGTGATTTTTGTTTTGTGTAATGACTTTAATGTATTTGATGACCTAATGAAGGGATTTATTTCTGTGATCTGAAGATGGGTACTTCTCATCTTACCCGAAACCGCGGTAGGCGCAAAGTGATTTTAGGATTGGATAAGACAAAAAAGCAGGTATTGTGCCTAGTTAATTTATTGATAACAACTTACTGATTTATCTTACATTTGTTTATGCGGACTTCTAAACCAATTACTAACAACTCTTAGAGAAGATTGATAGAATTTCCGACTAATCAAATGTATATTTGATGTTAATGTTGTGGAAAGAAATATAATTACTAAACTGACAGTAAACATGACATATACCGCCATTTTGTTTACCGCTGAAATCTAAAGCAAAAACAGTGTCTAATCTAATTAATTTTTGTTATGCCAATCGAATAGTTCATTTAAACTAAATAAAAACAAATGGAGGTAATATAGTTGTTTATGTGCTATTCTAATATGCCTGAATACATTAATGCATGAAACTAAATTTAGTATGTATACCTATATAAACATTTATACATATAGGCCTACCTGGATTTCCGTCATGCAACTTATTTTCTAGTTTACACTACGCGTTTCGAGAACAGGTTCTCATCTTCAGGTGTTGGAATAACTCACATATGAGCACGTCAAACAAAAAATAAAAAGTACGAACAGACGCACATACACACAAATCACAACATAAAACATCGCACTGCACATTGGAATAAAATATTGTTTATGTACATTAAAAAATCACAAAGCCCGAAATTTTATCAGCATGAATTACTATATCACTAGTGGTAGGTTTTCTATATATTTTAAATGTCAGCTTACTTAAAGTGTTTTATGACCGTTAAGTCGAGAAAGTTGATCCTATTATCTTTTTTTGTAAACTGTATTTTAGGGTTTATACTGTTGAGGTAATTATGCGACATGTCTAATTGTCGTGTTGTTCCATTAAATATTAAAAATGTGTAGTCCACATATCTTTTGTAAAACAAGATCCGGCTGTTATATTTATTGTTACACTTGTCAAAAAAAAGTTATTCTCAAAGTAGTTCAGATATATTTCTGCGGGATCACATAGCCAAACCTTCACTCTGTGTGTAGTACTTGTTATCAAATTTGAAATAATTCTGCTTTAAAAGTATCTATTCTAATATTATAAAGAGGTAAAGTTTGTTTTTTTGTTTGTATGTTTGTTTTTTGTATGTAGGGGGTAATCTCTGGAACTACTGAACCGATTGAAAAAATAGTTTTACTAATAAAAAGCTACACTATTCCTGAGTAACATAGGCTATAATTCATTTCGATAAAAACGTGTTTTTTATTTTAATATTTGTAAATTTAGTCGGAAAAAAATCTTAGGTTAGGCTTAGACTAATAAATCAACATATGTATTTACACTTATTACCATAGAAACCAACTGAATAAATAACAGATAACAGCTGTTTGCTGTAATATTTCCATTAATAGCTAATTTCAAATTTTGTATTTCCAAATTTTAGGTTAGGTTTTTATTAAAGTGTAGAAATGAGCCTTAATGGTTCTTTTGACCTTTATTATAACTGCTGTTATAAAATATACGAAATAATTTGATTTAAACATTTAACATTATTTACCGTCTTAGCTTTGGGGTTATTATTAATAGTAAACTTTTATTATAAAGAAAATATAACATGATTATGTGTATAGAAGGTTCCAACAATGGGGTTGGCGTGCGGAGCACGCAGGGGTTTCCCCTAGTGTTCAATAAATCGATGATTTGGGTAATGGTGTTATTACTCATTTTCCCGGTTATCCTTTAAGATGACTGAAGTTTCTTGAACCGGAATGTTGGTATATAAATTCACGATATCGAACGAGGCCAAAATGTGGTTCTCTTTAATTGTTATATCCTTGGTATCATCGACAAATTCAAAAATATTTTTTATGCTACAATCATTGATATGATAATTGAGATATTATATCTGAGAATGCGTTGCAATGTTTGGGCCACCCTGTATCCAGGTGCTGTAATGTAATTGATTAAAGGTCTGATTGGAACATTATATTTGTGTATTTTAGGCAAACCGGTATGACGTGGGGCAACAGGATTGATTGCTTTAAGATAGTTTAGAAGGCCATGGAATACCTCTGTACATTTTATTAATGCTTGCATTTATGAGCTTAGTGTATTTACCAGTGGGGTCAACGTTCATAGTTAAAATCTTGTTACTTTCGATAAACTTAAGAACCTTGTCTGTGTAATCCTGCCCTTATCAGACTTTAAAGCTAATGCTTCATTGCTTTCGAGCTTGCTACGTATATCTTTCATAATATTGAAATTATGTATGGAACGTTTTTGTTTGTCTCAAATTAAATTTGTCTTAAAAAGCAGTCCTGTTTAAACAAATTCTTCTCTTATCTTAATGTAGTAATACATGTATTTAAAATTCTGTATTTTTCTGAATACAATCATTTTAAATTATCACTTCTTTTAAAACTCTCAGGCCTCGGCTACGATACAACAGGTTAGCGGTGGGTGGTGGGCGGCGACAGTTACTAGCAAGTGCAAGCGGCGTTGCCTGAGTGGCGGACGTGGCTACGATACAAGCGGCAACATTCCCACAGTCAACGAGATGACGTCACACGAGGAGCTAGTGCCGACGGAAATACTTAGTGAGAGACCAGTATTTATAGGAAAATCACAATATAGGACTACTATATCATTAACCGTAGACTTAAATGATATTTATTTTTGTCCAGAAATTCAGGTGTAACCGTGGTAGAGAGTATTTTAAAAATATACACTTCCTGTGAAAATAACAATGTTAAACAGTCCCACAACAGAAAGTTTAATCCTTTATGAGGTTTAAAAAATAAATAAACTCTTGAACAGAATGCTAATTCCAAAATTATAACTGCACAATTTACATTCTTTTTTGTTTACAGTCGGATTTTCTTGAAATTTGTATTTTAACATTAATTTAGGTGTAACCCGGGGAGGGAGTAATTTTAAAATATATGCTTCCTGTGAAAATAACAATCGTAAGTA
>JAGFPH010002235.1:48017-62804 GCA_018207615.1 Philaenus spumarius
GTAGTTCCGTAGTTCAATTAGTTCAGAACGTGATCTTGCTGTAAGCGTATTTTACCTTTACATTAGGCTTGGGAAATGTCGTTCAGTTTACTGAAGTAGTTCAGTGAATCTCCTTGAGTGAAAGGAACTAGTTCACCATTGTAGTTCCGTAGTTCAATTAGTTAAGTACGTGCTGCCGCTGTAAGAGCGTTTTACCTGTACATCAACAAACATGTCATTCCACCAACACATTTGTAAAATAGAGATTCACCAATTTGTCTGGAGTTGATTGAAAACTACCCTTACAATGACTAATGCTATTTAAATTTCAATGATAAGGTAAACAAATTAAAACATTGGTGCGATGCAAATCTAACTTAAGCGAAGACAAACAAAAATGCAAGGCGATGTAAACTAATGGCTGGATGAAGTTTATGATGTGATTTAGTTTTGCTTAACGTATTTGCTTTAAGCCATTTAGACTAAAGAAAAGTAGGGTGTATCGTATCACACAAAAGCCGAGCGCCAGTAATTACATCGGGTGTAAAAACGATAACGAGTTGGACGCACGTGCTACGTCATTGCGTCGTTCCCCTGAAGGAGAAACACATAATGTCTCTGTAGCCCAGAAAGTATGTGTGCGTTAGAGAACTTCCGTAGAAAGATGAGCTATTTCAGTGACTCTTATTGTGAAACAAAAGGTTGGGAGTGGTCCGTGAGCACCGATCATGTTTCCCAGAAAACGCTTTAGAGTATCGTTTTGAGAGGAAGGAAAGATTTGTTGAGATTTTCTGTTAGAATGAAATGTTGTTTTGGTTTTATCTAACAAATATTCTGCACATTTTGTTTTTTACACGACTTTCTATCAAAACGTAAAAGTATCAGGTACGAATCCACGTAAGCAGATTCTGGTATGAGGCCGTCGGACGGGATGTATAGCTCGGAATTTGTAGCAAGGACTGTGACCTCGAGATGCGCAGTAGACTCGGAAATTCGAGTGGTGGGGGGTCAGAGAGGCTCAGTCGATTACCGAGCTTTCAACGGAACACTTCGGTCTTGAAGCAATTGTACGCGTTTCCAATAACATTATTGTCCATGCACAAATCAATTTTTAATTTAACTTTCGCTGTTTATTATTGTTATTTAGCGTTGTTTATTTTTTATTGTTTATATTTGTATAATTGGGTTTAATGGAAGGCCGTGTCATATCAAAGTTAGGGGGTAGAAAAGTTATTCACAGCCAAACCCGTGAGATCATTGCTAATGTTTACCAATTTATGAAAAGAGAAGCGGAAACAAATGCTCCAAATAATTTGACAAAGGTTCAGGAACGAAAGTGATGCTTTTCGAAACGATTCTTTTCATCACACTGTGGTTAATGATATTAATAATAAATTTATTATATTTATTTTTAAAATAACTTATTTTCTCAGTAACATTCCTGAAGTAAAAATGACAACATAGGCCTAATTTTTGTTTACAGCACTAGCTAAATTATTGAGGTCACCTGATTTTCATATCCACTAAATTAATTGGAACAGCTGATATCAAATCATCGCGTAATATTAATAGACACAATTTCAATACATTACTACCGATACTTTTACATGAATAAACGTACGCCTACTTATGTACTTTTTTTAAATAGTAAGTTATAAGTTTATTTAGTTTACTTAATACTTTAAATATAGTATCAAAATGTAGTTTTATTGTTACTCATGTTAATTTCTTTGTTAAAATAGTTATTTATCTGTCATTATAAGTTGTTTTAACGTTAATCATGAACAAGAAACAGGTCCGCGAGCGCTACCGACATCAGACAGACGAAAACTGAGATAAGGCTTGTTTCGGATTATTTGGTGTATGAAACGTAAATAAACGAAAAATCACACTATTCTCAACAGTCTACAAAAAAACTCTTATTCCATTTATATATAGATATAAAAAGTCCCATTTCTATGCAGTATTTACATGTTGCAAGTAATACAACACCAAGCTGTCGCAACATCTTTGATAGTAATCGTAGTGTCCCTTCCCCTCCAGCGGTCGGCGAACCCACGTGCCTATATTCTTCCCTCCCTCCAGCGCATCGTAAAGTCCTTGCTAAATCTAACGAGCTATAAACTGCTGCAGGACTGAGCCGTGGTCGGATGCTAAGGTACAAACACATTCTACTAACATATTTAGTACACCAAGGCAGCTATTCAGCACCTTCGTGAGTAGACCAATTTTCCAAATAGTTGGTTGAAACCTTAAAACAAATAGACTTAATTTTGGAAATTCAATTAATTCACGTCAGCGGTTCAGCTGCGTGGTAGAATTATCATTTACTTTGTGCGGTTCTTTTGTAGTCACAAGACTAATTAATTTCATGTTTGAGACGATTTTGTACTGAATGCAATTGTTTATTTGGCGACTAACAGGAAATTGTACTTGAGGATAAATACAGCAAAGAACGAGTGAGACTTGCTTGCGCGAAGGGTTCGATACCACGAGACGTTTTACAAAAATTATAATAATGACAACGTTTTAACTCGCCGTAATAAACTGAACTAACCATCCAATCAATAGCAACAACCATGTTGGGGAAAACTATTCATTGGTAAAAGAAGATAACGGCTCCCAACTCCTTTACTGAACTCTAACACATAAACTGAAAAGAAATTGTGTGCCACTTCTTCCCAAAATATTGGATACATTTATAGTGTCTTGTACCTCTAACACTACTATTGTTTCAAAACTGTACCTGTTGTAGCCTACTTTCGGAAATAGAGGGGAATTTTGTTTTTAACAACATATTCAGAAATAGGAACTTGAACCTTCACATCAAAATACTTGAAGAAAAGGTAGTTTTTATATTCTTAAATCAAATAAGGCTCTTTCAAACATTACCAAACACGACGATATGAGAATATAATTATAATTTTTGGCACTAAGCTTTATAAAATTTTATTTCGGTAACTATAATATGGACAATTTTACTACACAAAATTTGTCTGACAGGTAAGACAAACATTGATTTTATAATACATTACAGCGTATTGCCTCCGGGAACTGTTATTGAGTAATAAAACTTGGTTACATACCTTATTATGTCCGTCTACGGTCCTAGTTTAGCCCTTATGGACAATAGATTTCGGGGCTCACGTCTCATTTATCAAGTCATATATAAAATACTTAAACAGAAATTAATTCATACAAGTGCAGTAAATCTACAAGCCTAAATACTTCTGTAGTTTGTCAAACGGGGGTAGGGTAGATAACGAATTCCGCCATATTCAGTCGCATCGTGTCCGTTGGCCACGATGTGTAATACTTATTGTCACATGTTTAAATGTTTGAGTGTTTTGTGTTGTGAAGTAAGTGTTGTGTTAAGTGTAATTATGACAATTTCTGTTTAAATGTTTTTATATTTGACTTGATAATGGAGACGTGAGCCCTGAAATCGATTGTCCATAAGTAGACGGACATAATAAGGTATGTGTATGTAACCAAGTTTAATTTTTTTTAACGTCCTGATGTTTTGCACTTTAAGCCTAATGAAGACGGGACCTACAGTTTTACGTGGAATTCGAACCACAGCCAATGATGTCTGTTAAGAAACCATTTAGAAAAACCAAGTTTTATGATTCTATAAGTGATCTATTTTAAACAAAATAAAATAATATCCAAGTTTTCATTCCTACAAACATATGTTAATAGCAATTAAAAATTACAGTTACAAGAAAAACATTTTTCGAACACGTTACATTTGAAATACATTAGCAGCTGTAGCACTATTGTTTATACATTTTCTTAAAGAACACATATACCTACTAAACGTTATACAGTATTTGAAAATAGTTCAAATTAAAACTGACCCACCATTTATTAAAACCAGTTTTACAACTTATGTAGCCCTATGCTTGCAGTAAGGAAAATAAGTTCCAAAGCAATTTCGTGGATGGTAAAATTTAGTTTGCAAAACTAAACGTTTTCCCTGCAAATCGGATGTAACCCCGTATTTCATTAGGAGACTACCTGCCACTTATTAAGGTTAATGAATTAAGTGCTCGGCCTGATGAAATGTCTGGATGCCTGCAGAGAGAAAGAGAGAGAGAGAGAGAAGCATCGCTTAATTAATTAGCCTGGCCTTTTTCTAGAGATTTAATAGTACTGTAAAATTGTTTTCGATAAATGTTTTCGATAATTGTTATCAAATAAAACCACGTCCACACTAGGTAGCAAATAATAATTTTGGTAACATTTTTGTTAAATGACTTTAACAATCAGAAACCACTATTAGCTAAACTTCTTGTTACCTAGAGTAAACAATTTTTTCGACTACGGTTTTTTTAATTTACATTAAAATTATAGGTATTTTTTATTGAAATAATAGAAATATACTTTCCTTAATTGTTTAAGGAAACCAGTTATCATTGGTTGTAGGTAGCAAATAACAATTTTAGTAACATTTTTGTTAAATGACTTTATTTAACAATCAGAAACCATTATTAGCTAAACTTCTTGTTACCTAGAGTAAAAAATTTTTTCGACTACGTTTTTTTAATTTACATTAAAATTATAGGTATTCTTTACTGAAATAATATAAATATACTTTCCTTAATTGTTTAAGGAAACCAGTTATCATTGGTTGCTATATTTAATATTAAAATAAATTATAACGAATACGCTAAATAATAAAATTAAATCTACAGATTTCAAACTAGTTTAAAAAAGCAAAAATATAGATCTTTTCAAATAGATATTATAATGAAATGAAAATATCGATGGTGCTGCGGTAATATACTCTAAAGACCAAATCTATGCCTAAAACCTGATTGATAAAACAATCACCCTAAGCACTGTATATGCCTAACTCCTACGGATAGGGTAACACATTCAAATAAAATAAATATGTTGTACCATCAGAGCTCCTTGGTTTAACATAGCTTGTCGATGAAATTACGGGTAGATACCAACTCTTCATGTTTTCTGCTTTCTTCTCCCCCCCCCCCCCCCCCAATGGTTCTAATTTACGTTTTTAACTTCTGATATAAAATCTGAAGGCATTACTCGATAGCAGTATACTAGAAGTATTCAAAAAAGTAAAATAGATCTTGATAACAAAATCATCATTTTGTTTAAAATTTGGTATTTTTAAATAAGAGTTGGCAACACTATTGTTTAGAGAATAAAAGGCAATTGTAATAAATTATATGGTTGTATGAATTAACTGTCAATAGTTCCATAAACCAAGAAGCGCTTGTAATAACACCAACTAAATATATACAAAAAATAGAAAAGATCCTTGCGTGATCCTTACGCCAACCACTTCCTCATTTGTTTTGATCATTACACTCAATTATACTTCATAGTTTTTATTTAATAAAGATATAGGGTTGGTCAAAGCTAAGATGGTAATTAATTAAATTTCTAAATCAAATTATTTTAAGTTTGCCATATATAGGAGTAATAAAAACCACATAATATAATCAAGTTTAAAAAGAATCAGATAGATTTAGGCCCAACTCCTAAACACATAACCAATCTAAACATTAGAGATACTTTTAATAAACTTTCAGCTTAACGAGTGAGAAGGAATTATTTAAAAATAATAATAGCAATACACTAATCAAATTCTCACACACATACGTTTAATAATCAACAGTATGTGTGATAATAATAATAATAATAAACGGTACCAGAAACTGGCACATACTTTCTCACAAACATATTTAATTAAATTATTAAACAGATTCACAGTGACTTTATTATTGTAGGAGGGGTAGGAGAGGTGATTTTAAACTAGGAGATTAACTAATAAATATTATTATTATTAGATAGAGATAAAACTATTCGATCGATTTCGAACAAATTTGCACCAAACACGTCAATTAGGCCTGCATTGATGCGCGATTTTTTTTTTTAAACAATCCCTTTATGACCAAAAACCCCAAAAAATCAGTTATTATTATTATTAGCTAAACGAGAATTTTTAAAAAGATGCGGTTTTTTGAATATGGTAGGGTACATTAAGGACTACAAATGAACCAATTTTTATCAAAATCGTTGGAGCCGTTTTTTATAAAAAAATAATAACTGATTTTTTGGGGTTCTATTTGCCAAAATGGGGGGTAGTTTTTCAAAAAATTTAAAAACCGTTTTTCGTGCATCTATACAGGCCTAATTGACATGTCTGGTTCAAATTTGTTTGAAATCGATTGAATAGTTTTTGCTCTAGCTTTGTATAAATACAGACATAAATTTTGTATAAACCATTTTTTTGGACTCAGGAGGTCCCAAAACGGATATTTCCACAAAAATCTCAACATATATTTTTTTGCGATCACTATACTTTCTCTATACTATAGTATAGTGAGAAAGTAATAATAATGATGATGATAATAATGATGATTATTAAACATATGTGTGTGCGAATTAGTGTATTGTTATTAATATTTTTAAATTAGAGATGCTATTTAAACAAATGAAATCAGCCAATAATAAAGAATACACTAAAAAATAATAACCTATAGGCCTATCTGATTACTGTACAAAAACTGAAAATTACCAATTATCTTAATTTAAAAGAGCAAATTGTATTTTGTTAAACTATTTACAATTCTTAACTTTATAAACAATACCAAAACTATTTAATTTCCTTGTAAACCAAAGTACTTCCCCATAAATAAGAGGCAAAATACCCTACGTATTAACACACAATTAATTATTGATAGTCTTACACTGTTTCACTTGTAAGTTCAAATTATATGTCTGGATATATCTATTGTATAAAAATGAATGTTGGTTTCTTTGTCCTCTATAGACTCAAAAACTATTTGACCGATTTCACAAAACATTTCACACTTAAAAGCCAGTTGTATCTAGACGTCACAATTTCAACAGTATAATTGGTTGAATGGGGTTGCTACAATGATTACATAGTATAAAACCTAGGTAGGCCATGGGCACTAACAAGCAATACAGCAGTTGAAGCCAACTGCGCCATCTTGGCGAGGGACAAAAGCTTAAAAAGCAGCATTTACACGGACCAAATTTGAATGCGCGCTTTTCAAATACACTGTCGTTTGACCAACTTACGATGAAGTTAAAATTTCGAAATTTCGCATGCAGATAAAACATTAGTGTTGGACAATAATGGTGCAATTTAAAGTTGTAAAATAATTTTATTACTAATTTACCTTACAAGTTAAAGTTAAAACTTATATGTGGTTTTTAAATCATGTCATTTACTTGGTAGGCCTATGTAAGATTTATTTTTATTTTTCAGGTAGAGAAGTTTTGTAAGTGACAAAGTTGTAAATAAGGACTTGAATTTAACTTATTTTGTCACACAAAATTTTTACGATGTGTACTCTGGTCAGAAAGGCAGGTTAAAGACAAGAGTAAATTAAGCACGGCCAGGCCACTCGTCGCGTCAGACGGCACTACATTTATCTGTGCGATACCCACTGCTCCTCAGGCCGCTTCCTATCATTGTAACCAAAACTATTATTACTGACTATTACTCAATTATTAAATACTTAATTATTACAACACTACTTCTGCTCAGATTAGTCTACCTATTACCTGTTCTTAATTGGAATACTTTCAAAACACATAAGACGTAATTTTCATTCTGTATATTTCATTTTGTATAGTGCTTTTTATATTTGACACATTGACAACAGTTGTTACACAGTCTAAAACCTTCATAAGCCTCAGAAAACTTGGGTCAACTACGAATAATAAAAAAAACTCGTTGCAAATTCAAAAACATTTAATGGGAAAAATGACATTGTTAGAAAAATGACAAAAATGTAAAAAAAAAAAAAAAAAAAAAAAAAAACAGCAACTTACATTTTACATTTACTGCCCTAAAAATGTTATAACTTTAGTTAAATTGTCGGAAACCTGGAAATGAATGAATGCATATTTTATTGATCCTAATATTATGTATATTACATTATTGCATAAACCAAATCATAATTATTATATATATCTTATAAACTAAATTAAATAACAAAAGAAAATTTAGCTCTATTTACAAAACAATCATAATACAAGGAAACAATTTAAACTACCTCGATGTTTTAAAAACGTGTTTGAGGTAGTGAGAAATAAAACAATTTAAAAAATAAAACACAAATACACACACACACACACACAAATATATATATATATATAGACAAAAAGGAAAACAATCAAGAATACAGAAATTAGCTGACCGGCTTTCAGAAATATATTTAAAACTATATACTTTTAGTACATTTAAAAAAACAAAAAATTGTCACTGTAGCTTTACAATTACTTTCCAAGAACACAAATTAAATACACACGACTAGGGGCGCGAAATCGTCAAAAGCGCTCGGCAGTAGGATGACTCATGCTCGGCGCCGCCATCTTGGTGGAGATTCTCGCTAAAAGGTCGGCTTCATCGATCGTCTCCCATAGCCTACCTAGGTTTTATACTACGCAATCATTGGGTTGCTATCACTATACAATAATTATTAATAAAACTAACTTCATACGAACTATAAAGCTAATATTATGTAATGTTATTTTTAAGGGGTATAAAAAACTATTTACAATTTGATTACTTAAATCAAAGGGATGAAATAAAATAACCACTCTTAAAATTAAATAGTAGTAGACTTAATATTTCTTATATATTCTCAAAAACAACTCGACTAATTTGTACTAAAATTTCATAGTTTACTCATATTAGTACCAGGGTCTTCTATAGAATATGGTTACTACAAACAAATATACTTAAATGGGGTACCTGTATAATACAAATTTATTACGCTAAATTGTACAAACTATAAAGCTAAAATTATTTAACATTATTCCTAATAGATATACAAAACGTTTGCAATTCGATTACTTAAGTGGGATAACTACTCTTAAAATAAAATTAAACAATAGCGAAGAATTGCCGAGTCCACTAGTCATTTTATGCATATTTTACATTTTGCAGAATTATGAGGACAAAGACAGGATCTGTGTAGCAGCCACAGGTTGGCCACGTCAAAGGAAGTCGTAAGCTACGTAATTCATTCGCATTAACTTGTTGGTTACCCGTTCTACATCTGTCTCCCACTAAATCCCTGACTGTTAATATGTGTTTGTTCATTTACTTGTCTGTTTATCTGTTAATCTCTAAGCTCCTTTATTTTCGTAGCTATTTCATTTAATGCTTGATTATGTGTAGGTACGTGTCTATTTACTTTTTCTACCTTAATCGTTTTTATTTTATTTGCATTAGGTTTTTTCTTGGTGTCTGTTTATAAATTTATCTTGGTTCTGACTTTTATTCTTAATTTATTTATGTACCTTCTTCTCTTTGCATTTAGTCTACACTAGTTTATATACGTGTGTGTCTTTTTGTATCATTTCTCTTCTGTTTATCTATTTTACTTTGGCTCACTTAATCTATTTAAAAAAATTATATTTATTTATCTTTTATTACGTAAGTATAGTTATCTCAGTTTATTTTTCCATGTCTCTGTATATGATTTTGAGTCGAAATTCAATACTTACAGACATATATCGCAAAGTTCTTTTCGTCAATCTTTTAAGGGTTCAGAGATTTCAAGTAAGAAATTATGGTTTAGAGATATTCCACCCTTTTTTATGTTATATGTTTCCAGCTTTGTCTTATAATAGCAGCCGTTATCATTGAATATCTCTAAAACCATCATCTTAACATAAAATGCAAGCAATACAGAATTCTTTGCGGAAAGCTAGACATTAGAAAAAATCTGTTAAGTTATCCAGTTACCGTCAAAATCTAAATTCGTTTGACAATTACTTTTTCACATTTAAAGTTATCGTAATTCAAAAATATTTTGGATTTAGGCTAATGTTGGGTAGTTTACACAATTACTTAGAAATTACGAATTAGTTTTTTTCTGTAATCTGACAATCGTACTCCAACTAATATAAGAAACAACTGTCGTTTAGAACATGCAAAAGATAAAATTAATTGTGATTCTTGTTATGCTGATAAACTTTGGCATAACAACTGCATTATTCCAATCTCGGAATCTTAATAATTCCTTAATTTATTTTGTATTGGTTAAACCCCCAAAATTACCAATTGAGCGACAAGTAAGCTTTTCGAACATACGTTTATAATAGCCTGTCATTTTCTTTATTTTAAATTAGAAAAAACATTTTTATAACTCACTAAAGTAAACTCTATAAACTCACTATTATAAGTATTGTATAATCTATGATTTTTTTAATATAATTTTAAATATTTAATCAGTTTAACTAGTTTAGCTACGCATAGGTTTGTCTGTAAATATTATTTTGTGTGTGTGTATGTTTTTGTGAGTTTTCAAAAACTTGGCTACAAATGTCGGTGAATAGTCAAAACTTTCAATGTTTTCTGAATAACATTATTTATATAACGCACAAACACTTGAAACGTAACCAAGAGAGTAACGTCGGAACAAATACAAAACACATCTCTAGTTGAGTTCAACGGCAAAGTTCTACACACTCAAATGGGATTTCTGATAAAACACGCTGCGCAATACAACTTTGTTCGTACCGTATTAAAAAATGTTTTAATTCTGAAACCATTCATTGTTATTGTTTCAAATATTAATGCTCTTTGAAATCGTTCTACTAACAAACATTTGAATTGTTATACGATTTATTTACATTTATTTTAAGTACAATTTTAATGAAAGAATGATTTGCATATATATAAGCCTATGTAATAATTTGTTAACAAACTTCTCTTAAACTGAAGAAGATATCAAAAATATATATCACTCACTTGCTATTATGTAAAATTAATACAGTACTCATTGGAAGTTGGCTTATATCCGAATACTTATTGTATTAAACTTTTGACCTTATTAGTGTAAAGTAAGTTATTATTGAGAAATTTTTAATATAATATATATAAATAAAAATGTAAATGTTCGTTTGTTCAAAATCTAAAATCTTAAAGCTGTAAAATGTTTACACAAAGTTTTATTTGAATACACGCGTGCTTTTATATACTTTTCTAGAAACAACGCCATGAAAAACAACACAAACTATAGGTGTACTAAATATGTTAAGGCAATGGGAGCGCCAAACTAAATAATAAATAAATATGTTTATTACTGATTCGGTGATCAGCTGTTTGCTCTAATATTTCCATTAACAGCTGATTTCAAACTCTGAAACAATTATTTGTATATTATATTAATTACCTTGTAGGTCCGTCTTGTGACTTCAAGAGAGTTGTTCTTGACTAGTTTCGAGGTCTTGACCCCATCATCAGATAAGTTATTTCACTCATATTATTTGTGACTTGGCACCAAAAATGAATATCAACTATTTGTATTTCTAACTTTTATGTTAGGTTTTGTTTACGTGTAGACCTGAACCTTGCTGGTTCTTTCAGTTTTATTATTATAACAGCTGTTATAAAATATACGAAATAATTTGATTTGGACATTTAACTTTATTTGCCACCTTAGCTGTGGAGTTATTATTAATCCTACACCTTTATTATAAAGGAAACATAACATAGTTATTTGTATAGAAAGTTAAAACGGGGTTGGCGTGCGGAGCACGCAGGGATCTACGCTAGTAGTATATACATATCGTTCTTATTTTGAATTGAATTAGAGAAATATATATAGTACTATGTTATGTTCCTAAAGATTTGGTAGCAGTGCAGAAAAATAAGTAAGCTCTTTTAAAATACTGCTAAAATCGATACCCATCATTATATGGCATTCAACTATGTAGGTTTTTATAAAAAGATTTGAAGATGTATATAACAGTTATTTATACACCGTCTTGTATTAGACAATTAATTGATTTCCCCTCTAGAACACATTATTACTGTTATCTCACAAGTTCCTGTTATAGTTTGTGTAATGGATGTAATATGTTTTTCAAGCAGAATTGATTAATGAGGGCCATGAGACTGAAACATAAACTCCGCCTTGATGATAGTTTTAATTTATTTCATTTGATGATTGCAAAGAAGTCGTAAAACTGGAGCAGAAGAAACATCTGAAATAAGTTAATGCAGTCGTAATCAGATTGCTTTGATGGGGCCGGAGTACAATCACACAAGTGCCTTATCTCAACGCGTAAACATTAATTTGATCGTTCAAACAGTCCGTTGCATTTTTAATTAATAGATTCATCACCGTGATGGTCTCAAGTGTGTCGTAAAACTACTATAACATCCGTTTATAAAAAGAAAACATGGAAAACTGTTTAGGTTTCAATCATTAGGTATAAAATTAGCACGGGGTATATTAAATGGCCAAACATTTCTACATGACGTAGCTAAAACGAAATGTCGGTGTGTTCTAGGTTCCAATATGTTTCTATACTACTATATACTATAATACTAGCTGAATACCCGTGCTTCGATACGGGGAATTGTTTTGCATCACTATGTTACATAATTGTAATATTTCTCCATTGTTTTCTTTCATCTTTTACTTCACGAAAATGAATTATTACATGTATTTTCAATTAGTTTGGTATGTTTTGTTCGTTGGCTGCCCGTCAATTGTCTTCGTCAAGGTATGTTTGTTGAATAATTTAAATCAATTAAACATAAAGAATTCAGAGTGAAGAGCGTCTTCTGTTTCAACCGCTAAATCTACAGACTGGTAAATCACAGTCTTAGCTGGATGTTGCAGATCGAACAAATACGATTTTATATGCACATGCATAGATCGGAATGGATTTGATCAGCTTTACGCATTTAAATACTTCCTTAAAATTAATGAATGCCAAATTTCAGATCTCTAGCTTTAATGAAAGGAAACCAATTAATGTTTATAGTTTTTATGGGTTGTTATCACATTTTCACCCCAAAATGTAGCAGCACGTAACAAAATGTAAAACTGGTTAGGCCTACTTTTTATGTGTTTTTCAAGAAATAAATGTAAAAAATTTCAGCTTTCTAGCTTTAAGGAAAGTATAACAAACATCATTTATTTTTTAGGGGTTGTTTCAACTCTTAAAGACCAATTATTATAAAATTATTTCTTAGTGCGTCTCTAGCGCCCATGAGCATATGTGTACGAAATTTCACTTTCCCCAACGTTATTCAATTAATACTTATAGTTTTAGGGGTTGTTACTACTTTTTAATCCCTTAGCAGAACATTACAAAATGTAAAACTGGTTTATTTTATATGCATCTTGTAAGAAATTAATGTACAAAATTTCAGCTCTTTAACTTTAAGGAAAGTATAAAAATTAATATTAATTTGTTTTCGGGTTGTTACTAAATTTCCACTCTATAGCAGAACGTGACAAAAAGTAAAACTGGTTTACTTTTTATATGTGATTTTAAGAAATAAATGTAAAAAATTTCAGCTTTCTAGCTTTATGGAAAGTAAATAAATAATATGTATAGTTTTAATGGGTTTTTTCTAATTTTTAAGGGATATTTTAAAATCCTTTCGTAGTGCACCTCTAGTGCCTGTGAGGAATACTCGTATGTGTAACAAATTTCACATTCCTAGGTCATATGGTTTTTGAGATATAAAACAAACAATATTTATGGTTTTATAGGTTGTTTCAACACTTAAGCGCGAAGTATTTCAAAATCCTTTCTGAGTGTGCCTCTAGCACCTATGAGCAATATGTGTACACAATTCCATGTTCCTAGGCCATATGGTTTTCGAGATATAAAACAACCAATATTTATGGTTCTTAGGGGTTGTTTCAACCCTAAAACGCGAAATATTTCAAAATTCGTTCATAGTGCATTTCTATGGCATATCATCAATATGTGTACCAACTTCGACGTTCCTAGGCCATATTGTTTTTGAGATATAAAACAAGCAATATTTATGGTTTTAGGGGTTGTTTCAACCCTTAAACGCGAAATATTTCAAAACTCTTTCTTAGTGTAAATCTAAGGCCTATGAGCAATATGTATACCAAATTTCACGTTCCTATTAGGTATGGTTTTCGAGATACTGTGATGAGTGAGTGTCAGTTTATACAATTTTAGTTTACTTAAATGTTCGATGAATTTTGGATTTTAACTCATCAATTACTTGTATTGCAAAGTAACATATAGACATAGTGAGGAATAGTAATGAAGACAAGGATTTTTTAAATTAATTTAAATAACATATTTTTGCTATTTATAATAATACAGATTCATGATATGAATACTGAATATAGTCCTTCTGAACATTACATGTTCAATTTTTTTTCTTATTAAGGATTGTTATGTGGCATAGCTACATCATAAATTTCAGGAGGTATGTTATTTCAATAGGTATAATAGGTGTGCTATTGTTTAAACCATCGCTATCAGAGTAATCCATTTCCTCGGTTTCTTTTATTGTCAAAAACTGAATTAAAACTCAAATAGGCCTATCACTCTTAACAAACGTTCACGTTGTGACAAAGTTGTAACACTTAATATTGTTTCGAACAGCTGTTTGGACACCGTTTCATTGTAGCGTGCGCAAAAAACAGTGCGCAAAGTAAACCGTGAGCAAATAATGAAGTGCCGGAATCAGCTGTTTTGCAAACTGATTTCAGTTAACAATTAAGGATGTTTGCGTAGTAGAGTTGGGAAAAATACTTTTACTAATAAAAGGCTACACTAACCCTGAATAAGATAGGCTAGAATAAATTTCGATTTCAGGGTTGAAACAACCCCTAATACAATAAATTAATTTTTATACTTTCCTTAAAGCTAGATATCTGAAATGTTGTATATTTATTTATTACAAGACACATAAGAACAAGTAAACTATATTTACATTTAGTTGCATGCTGCTAAGAGGTGTAAATGTGATAAAAAAAAAACCTTAAAACAATA
>JAGFPH010002235.1:63204-75128 GCA_018207615.1 Philaenus spumarius
TGAGTGTTGCCCCGGAAAGGCAAAGGTCCTGGGTTCAAATCCCGGTCTTGGTCCATGTTTTTTCACTTGTAATTTAGTTAATATAAATTTATCTGTGGAACTACTGAACCGATTGGAGAAATGGTTTAACTAATAAAAAGCTATACTATCCCTGAGTAGCATAGGCTAGAATTAATTTTTATTTAAAGTTCAAAACAACCCCTAAAACAATAAATATCAATTGTTATACTTTCCTTAAAGCTAGAGAGTTGAAATTTTGTACATTTATTTCTTACAAGATACATAGAAAAAGTAAACTAGATTTGCATTTTGTTTCATGCTGCTAAGGAATGGAAATGTAGTAACAAATCCTTTTAGAAAATGTTGATTGTTACACTTTCCTTAAAGCTAGAGAATAAACCCTTAATAAATTAAGGAATTTAAAAATAAGAAACCACTTTTTTTACATCCTAGTTAAAAATAAATAAGACATAATAGAATGTTTGCATTGCGGGGGTTGACGAGCGAAGCGAGCAGGAGGCGGAGTCATTTGTAAAACAGTAGGTTTATTTTTTAATTTTGTGTTGATTTCACGTTCTGAATGCGGAAGAATTATTTAAATTTTAGTTGCATGATTCTTGGATTCCAAGTCAGTTTGAATAATATTATATAGGATAAAATATTAATAATAATATTAAATATTACCATTTAATGTTCTGTCTTGTGACTTTTTTGGTTGTTCGAATGTTACGACGCGTTTCGGGACCGCAATCCCATTGTCAAGTACACTTACACAAACACAATAAAACACATAACACGTTTAAAAAACACACAAAAACACCACATTTACAACACTTTTAAAAAACTTAATTGTGCCGGACAATTTTCATCGTGTAGGTCGTAGTGTGGTCCATGGTACACTGTCGTAAACTGTCAAACGAAATATAGTACTGTAGTTAGAAAACCTGTTTAGAATAGCCTAGGGCTGTGTCATATAAACTATGACCATATGATAAATTACCAAGGAATATGATAAACTAAAATATAAAATTTACCGAAAATCTACCACTACAGATACCACCATTCATGCAACATCACAACATCCAATATCACAAAAAATGTCAGCATACAAGTGTTTCATACACCGCCTTCTCACCATACCATTGGATAAACACGATTTCAACGATGAATTGGAAACCATTAAATATATAGCCCAAGCGAACGGATACCATGCAGCAATGATTGATAAACTTTTGCATAATCATATAAGAAATAAACAGAACCCCATCACACGGTCTAAGAATAAGAATAAAAAATTCGTATCCATGGAATACTCTAACACCGTTCCGCATATGGTGAAAAATACATTGGCGAAATATGATATTACCGTCACTTTTCGCACCAACAATAATATTCAAAAACTATTACGACCCAAACGTGTAATTCCAATCGAAAAGAAGTCGGGTGTTTACAAAATCAACTGTGATAATTGTGACAGTATTTATGTGGGACAGACGGGTAGGGCATTTAAAGACCGTTTTAATGAACATTTGCCGCATAAAAACAAGCATAAATTAAAATCTAACTTTGCTCAACATTTAATTGACAGTAATCATTCATACACTAATTTCAACAAAAATCTGGTCCCACTTCATATTTGCAAAAAAGGTAGACTTTTGAACGCCTTAGAAGAATTCGAAATTTATAAGGAGTTTAAAAACAATCCGTTTAAATTATTAAACGATCAGCTGGATTTTAAAAGTAATAGTTTATATGACACAGCCCTAGGCTATTCTAAACCGGTTTTCTAACTACAGTACTATATTTCGTTTGACAGTTTACGACAGTGTACCATGGACCACACTACGACCTAAACGATGAAAATTGTCCGGCACAATTAAGTTTTTTAAAAGTGTTGTAACTGTGGTGTTTTTGTGTGTTATTTAAACGTGATATGTGTTTTATTGTGTTTGTGTAAGTGTACTTGACAATGGGATTGCGGTCCCGAAACGCGTCGTAACATTCGAACGACCAAAAAAGTCACAAGACGGAACATTAAAAGGTAATCCTATTTAATAGATCAGATCTAGCTCACAAGAGAGTAAGGCTGTAACCTACTGCATCCATGTGTATTGTAGGTTGTAGTTTAAACAAGTAAATCTAAATATCAGTATGCATGCGATGTAAAATAAAGTATGTTGTTGGATCCTCTGTTGTGTTGTCTATTTTTTAATTTAATTTCCACTTTTTAAACCTAGTATCTTTAGTTTTAGTACGACCTTGTATGTAGTTACTATATACTATAGTGACCTTTATGTATTATTGCTTGCACAATGGTCTAAAATATGTGTAAATATTTTTGTTATTTTGTCTTTTTTACTTTGTTTTCTCTCTTGTTTACTAAGAACATGTGAATGTATATTCTTAATATTTGGATAGAATGATCGCCGATATTTGTTTGGGGAAAAATAATTTCTGAAAAATCTTCGTAAATTATAATTTTTGATTTAGGAGCTATATATATTTTGTTTAATTTTTGTCTTACTGCTGTCATATTTATGTTTCACAAAATGTACGAGTTGCTATCCCCAAAGCGGCCTATGCCTTTAAGGGTGTTTTTCTTTGTTTTTGTTTTTTCTCTTCCAGAGTAACGTGGTTTTATTTTTTCTTTGAACTGTATTATATTTTTTTATTTGAGTAAATGTGTTTTTACTTTGAGTTTATATAAATATTGTAATAAGCTATGTATATTAGTTATATGTATAGGTAGGTAAGTGCGAGTGGGCGAAAGTGTTTAAATTTAAGAATACGATTTTTCGCCTTTAAACCCCCAAAAAAAATTAAGAATACGATACAAGTCAAAGTTCACTTTATGTCTGTTGTTGGCTTTTGTTTTTTTCTCACTGATTTCTAGTGTTTAAAATAGCTGTATTGGTTGTTTTGGTATTTTGTATATGTTTTGCTTCTGGAGGGAGTTATTAAATATATATATAAAAAAAATAAAACACTTTTAAAATTAAAACATTAAGAAACTCATGAGATAGGCATATGCCATGAAGGAGTCTATTTTTTATCACTATGAGGCCGACAATCCTTCCACTAACTTATCTTGAATGGTTTAGCCGTCTTTTAAGCATAAAAGACACTTACACTGTGGGCTTTCAATCTATAATACAGACTGAGCCTTTAGATTATTTGGAATAGTACAGTTTGATTTATTATTTTGATGTCTACTTCCTCCAGATATAGTGGCATTGTTTAGGTAAACCTAAACAGACATGACAATACTTCTTATCTAAACAAACTTTACAGGACCATGTAAAGATTACTATCGAGTAGATTGTATTCAAGTAGGCCTGATCAAAGTACGCTGTTAGCTTAGCATAGCAAACAGAGAAATCAGGTTTTGGATCAGCTGTTTCAAGAAGTGAGCGTTTCTGTTCATTTTGGTTTCGGAGGTCTAGTGACGCTGTGCATTACAAATGCATAACTGTGCGCGTTCTAACTATATGCAAATTATAGATTGCTTGTTGTCAACCAGTTGTAATGTTTTTTATATTATAATTCGAACTATTATTAACGGTCGTCAATAGCCGTTAAACTTACAATTTTCTAATATCGTAAAGAATCTACTGAAGCTGCCCACGCACACCGTCAGACACGAAGAACATTTTATTTTTATTTAAAGCACTATAAACAGTATTACATTTTCTATGTTATGGTTGAATTGTACAATTTTATTTCTTGTAATAATTGTAAAGTCATTTTGTTTTGTTTAAATTAGAAAATGTAAAGTTAATTTGAATCATTTGTAAAGGAGCTCCTCTATTAACTACATGTTTAGTTTTAGTAAAATTGTATGTTGTAACCAATTTAAAGTTCATTGGAATACATACATTTGTGAATACATAATTGATTCAAGGCTAATTAATTACTTCCATTATTCCTAATGACGTGGTTAGGGTGCTAAGCTCATTAATTATTATTATTTTTTAACTTCTATTGCTTCCACTGCTTTGACTTAGCATCTTAATTTGCTTTATTCACACGCCTAACAGGCACCATAGATATTGATTGACAAAAGCGATATAGTCTTCAGGTAATTATGTCAACACATCGATGTTACTTTCGCAAGTATTTAAGTAGTTGGCATCGGCACGTCTAATATCGCAGGTTTCTCTAGTTCGATTATATTTGCAGTCTTATGATTTCCCACGTTTTGTGAACTACTTCTTCTTGTAGAAAAAAGACAGAAAGAAAAACAGATCAAATCTAATATTTTATAGGCATAATCTAGTAATTTAAATACGTGTAATTTATAGGTAATATTCTTAATTCTTTTCTAAAAGCCTGATACTTATTTCACCAAAGGATATTTATGTGTTGAAATTCTGACTTTAAATACAGATATGGAATGAATCTAGCAGTTTCAAAATAAGGAACTATGCACTCCTAGTTCTGTTAAGGATTTACAGCTGCTTACTCATCGTATTAATGGGACATGTTGAATTTTTGAACTCACAGCATGGTGAGCTTCAACTGCAATGTTGCAAAGCTACGCTTCTTTTTTTTCTTTTTTTTTGCTGCGACATCTGTTATATATATACAAAGTGTTCATTTTTTTGTTTTTTTTTAAAGGTGAAAAACCTAGGTGGTTATCATCGCCTTCTGATAAAGTGTTTATAAGTCTCTCGTTATTTTTGATACTGAAAGTTAGTTAACAAAACTTTGTATATATCTTGTGTTGCATAACAGGACACATTTTTTTACATATCTGACCCTATATGATTTCAGGGGGCTTAGGATGGTAAGGGGGTTAACAATGTCAAATATAAATGTTCGTCGTGTAATACACCATTGAAAGCTTGTTAACAAAGAAACAGAATGGCGCGAACTATATTAAGCTCTAGTTCGCATCATTCTGTTCCTCTTTTAATAGCTTTTCAATGGTGTATTACATGAACTACCTTTATATTTGAAATTGTTAACCCCTTTTCCCCCCAAAACCATAAAGGGTCAGATACGTTCAAACATTTGTCCTGTTATGCAACACAGTATAATATATACAAAGTTTTGTTAACTTATTTTCAGTAACAAAAATAATGAGGGGGTGTTAAAGGAACTTTATGAACACTCAGAATAATATCATGTATTTTTTTTGCCAACATTTTTTTCTCGTACTAATTTAGCTTTTCTTCGAAGTTTAAATATTAACAACTTTCGTAAGAATGATCTTCAATATATTAAGTTCTTTCAAGGCTGAAATCAGTTCAAAATTGGTACCACAGATCGAGTTCCCAAATTTTCTAATTTTCCTTTTGACCACATCTTATTTTTTTATATTTAAATTAAAACTTAAAGTTAAAATTTGTTTCAAATCATCTAGAGAAATTAAACTCTTTAAACACAATTTATTATATTTAAATTTTTATTAAAAATATCTGCGTTTGATACCTACTTGACGAATACATTTACACTGACGAATAGAAGACAGCATGAACCTGTATACAACCTCTCTACATTCATCATCCAAATTTTTACTGAAATCATTTTTCACAGAGAAAACAAATACCTGGCAGTTTATTCCACTATTTGTTCCAGTGAATCCAATCGTGTGCGTTACTACATCATTTCCTTGTTTCACTGTGAATGTTTAGTATTGATTCTAACATCCAATGTATATTTTTCCGACAGCGATGTCGAATGAAACTAATCTAAAGGCTGTACATTTTCAATTCCGTTATAGTCTCCTTTGTTGCTAAGAAATTTAAAATTGATTAGTTTTTACTCTCGAATACATTTTTCGTATATTTTCCAAACTTGTAATTCTCTAAACACTAGATCCATAATATATTGTTTTCTTTTCTTATACGTTTTTGAAGTGTAAACTTCTATAGGCGCACCAAGTCCAAAAAATGTGTATACATGTTTATATAGCAGAGTACATAGTTTACTTGTTGCTGGGGGTGAATTCAATTTTACCGTCACGCGTTTCACCATGCACTTTATGAAACGCTCTATTTTGTGAAACGCTCTATTCCATCCGTTTGAAAAACGTTTTGGTCTTGCCGAGATTCGAACCATCAGAGTCCATCACCATAGACTAGCGCCTTAGTCATTGCTAATTTAGTATGTGTGAGTTGGATTTATAAGTCTAACAGATTACGTCATAGGCGTAATCTGTTAACACTTTCAATGCTAAGGATGCAATATGAGCTTGGCCACTTGGCACTCAACACTATGAGAAGCGGCTGACGTACAGTGCATTGCAAGCCAACCTCCGTATTGAAATTATTACGTGCTTCGCTCGCCAATTTCAGGCCTATGTGCTACGGATATTACGTAGAAAGTTTAAAAAATAAAACAATAAAGTAATTTCTACTCATTTAGACTATAAATATGAAATAAACGGTATCAGTTAACTGACACAAACTTTCTCGCAACTTACTGTAGTCAAAATAATATTGTTTTCAATCATTTTATTTATTACTTTTTAGAACAAAACAAAAAATAATATTCTACCTACGTCAATCGTATAAAAAAATTATTGTCCTAGGCGGGATTCGATCGCGCGACCTTTGAATTACTGGCCGTGATCGCTACCATGGTGCTACCCCGTGCGGTCGCCGCTGCGATGCTAGATTGACAACATAAACTTGTTTATTTTTCAACATTTCCCCATAATTATAAAACGCCGAAGTTTTGATAAAAGCGGGTGGTGTCATTTTGTTTGGCATCTTAAGCACTATAAATACTGAAAATTTGATCAAAATCGTTAGAGCCGTTTTTTAGAAATTTGCATTTTTGTCGTTTTTTATGGGTTTTTGGGGGTAAATTACCCTTAAAAATTTAAAATTCCAAAAAAATGAAAAAAAAGCCTGGAGATATTAGGATGTAGTACCTACATACCAAATTTAATGAAAATCGGACCAATAGTGTCCTCTCTGGTCGTGTATACATACTGACAGACTGACAGACAGACACCACTCTAAAAACACTTTTTTGGGTTCAAGTAGCACCAAAACAAAAAATTCCACTAAAAATATTTTTGGGTTCAGGGAGCACCAACACAGATAATTGCACTAAACCATTTTTTGAGGTTCTGGGAGCACCAAAACAGATAATTCAACTGAAAATTCAAATTCGAACATTTTTACGAAAACAATACTTTCTCCATATACTACGTATAGGGTGGAGAAAGTAAAAAGTCACCTTCTAGCGAAGGAAATACGACATTTTCGTAGCAGTGAACGTGTTGATGTTACTTTTTATTTTATTGGGTGTTAAGGTAATGAATGTGAAATATGTTGGTTCTTCTGCTTAGGCCTAAAATAAAATTATTTGTGTTTAATTTTAATTTTATGTACTTTTGATGCATTATTATATACAAAATATTAGCTTTTTTATATCGCCAAATAAGTTTACACTTCTTCGTGTGGTCTTAAGCACACATTTTTTTGTTTATACAGTAACCAAACGTTCCAGTTTAGATAAGGAACAGAAAACTTTTCAAATTTGTATTTCAATAGTTTCAATAGACTACTACCATAATAGATGCTACTACCGATGAAATAGCAACATAGGCTGCAGGAAAAAAGAGAACCATCCAGTGACTTAGTATTACGGAAGTGGTTTAAAGATATGCATGTTTATTAGTTCTAGGATAAATTAAATATAAACTAAATTAAATCTAAATCATGTAATATTTAAGTCTAAATGAAATAACATACATATTATTCCTCGGCTGTGCAGATCAATACATTCTGTATTTACTACAATTTAGTAAGTTATTTTAAATATCAGTTTTTATAGATAATGGATAGATAATCCGTTCCACTGTGGAGGTTGTCACTGAAAGAAATGCCTACATTTAACGTGAACAAGATTTAAAATAATAAGAGTTTCAATTTATAATCCTTATTTATGCCAAAATCTATTCTTACGGTATTGATAGTTAGGATACAGTACGGTTCAACTAAATTTGATCTCTAAAATTGCCATTCGTCAACTCTATTTAAACTTTAGTTGATATAGAGAGAATCTAGTATGTTTTTAGGTAAACTACCGTATTTGGTCTAAACATATTAAAATAAACGGTATCAGTTAACTGACACAAACTTTCTCCCAACTTACTGTAGTCAAAATAATATTGTTTTTAATCATTTTATTTACTACTTTTTAGAACAAAACAAAAAAAATAATATTCTACCTACGTCAATCGTATAAAAAAATTATTGTCCCAGGCGGGATTCGATCGCGCGACCTTTGAATTACTGGCCGTGCTCGCTACCGTGGTGCTACCCGGTGCGGCCGCTGCCCCGATGCTAGATTGACAACACAAACTTCTTTATTTTTAAACATTTCCCCATAATTATAAAACGCCGAAGTTTTGATAAAAGCGGGTGGTGTCATTTTGTTTGGCATCTTAAGCACTATAAATACTGAAAATTTGATCAAAATCGTTAGAGCCGTTTTTGAGAAATTTGCATTTGTGTTGTTTTTTATGGGTTTTTAGGGGTAAATTACCCTAAAAATTACAAATTCAAAAAAATGAAAAACCCGCCTGGAGATATTAGGGTTTAGTACTTACATACCAAATTTCATGAAAATCGGACCAATAGTGTCATCTCTGGTCGTGCATACATACAGACTGACAGACAGACACCACTCTAAAAACACTTTTTTGGGTTCAAGTAGCACCAAAACAAAAAATTCCACTAAAAATATTTTTGGGTTCAGGGAGCACCAACACAGATAATTGCACTAAACAATTTTTTGGGGTTCTGGGAGCACCAAAACAGATAATTCAACAGAAAATTCAAATTCGAACATTTTTACGAAAACAATACGTTCTCCATATACTACGTATAGGGTGGAGAAAGTAATATGTTTTAATTAAGGTATGAAATTATATTTTTATCAACATTGTCGCGAGCAAGGAATAAGGCGGGTGAGAATGTTTGCTCTGTTGCCATATTTGACTGGCAAAGCGAGGAACGGTCGAGAATCGCTCGCTGTGTGGCACGATCTGGCAACACTGGATGCCCATTCCGAGCGCCAGTGCCTACCCCGACTGTCAATAAAACTTGTATTTAAAACTTTTCTCGTTTCGAGTACAGAGGTTAAATGTTTGTATTTTTTTGTAAATAATGGGAAGTAAAGTTGTATGCGTCCATGGAACCCGTTAATCCACACGTGCTTCCTGGGTGGTGCTAAATGAACATGAGTTAACCAAATCAAACCATTCAATATTTCCAACCCGTTTATTAAACAAATTTTAATTATTAGATTTATTTAATAGATTATTATTAGTAGTTAATTATTATTTGAAAATATACAATTATAACAAAATACTACGAGATGTTCTTCTTTTTCAGTTATTGTTTTCTTTCACTTTAAAATTGGATTTACACAACTTTTATAAATTAACGAAAAGATTTACAAACGCAATACAAAACAAATACTAAAATCTACTTGATTATGAAAACTAATTAATAAAATCGTGAATGCAGAATAAATAAACAGCGTGATCGGACCAACGGAGCGTCTGAGGCAGGACGTTAATTAATCACTTTAAAAACCAAAACGGTGCTTTGGAGACAAAAAATGTTTAAACAACAGTTTTAACAAGTCTGATTTCCTACAACTTTCCCGCTGACGTAAAATCGCTACTTGAAAAATTTTTTAAAATCCTTTCAGATGATTCCTGAACTAAAGTTGGCAATTTACTTGTTTAATGTGTACAATTACGTAAAATTATACTTCAGGTAGAAAATCAGATGGGTAGAATCCTACAACTTTCCTTTAAAAACCTGTTTCTTAAAAAAAATTTACTAAAGATAATTCAACAAAAAAGACGCCTACGGCTAAGGAGAGCAAAGCAGGTTACGCCTCGACAAAACTATTTGGTCTGGTAAGAGACTACGTTTCTTAGCTGCACGATCTGACAACAGCGCAAAAATTCTCATCCTTATTCCTTATACTATAGGTATTGTAATAATTGGTCTAATAATACTTTGCATAGGCGAGAGTAAATAAACGGTAACAGAAACTGGCACACACTTTCTCACAAACATATTTAATTAAATTTGTTAAACAGATTAACAGTGACTTCATTATTGTAGGAGGGGTAGGAGAGGTGATTTTAAACTAGGAGATTAACTAATACATATTATTATTATTAGCTAGAGATAGAACTATTCGATCGATTTCGAACAAATTTGCACCAAACACGTCAATTAGGCCTGTATAGATGCACGAAAAAAGGAAAGGTTTTGAAAAACAACCCCCTTTATGACCAAAAAAACCCCAAAATCAGATATTATTATTACTAGCTAAACGAGAATTTTTAGAAAGATGCGGTTTTTTTCATATGGTAGGGTACATTAAAGGCTACAAATAAGCCAAATTTTATGAAAATCGTTAGAGCCGTTTTTTATAAAAAAATAATAACTGATGTTTTGGGGTTTTTTTGACAAAATGGGGGTTGTTTTTCAAAACTGTTTTTCGTGCATCCATACAGGCCTACTTGACATGTCAGGTGCAAATTTGTTTGAAATCGATCGAATAGTTTTCGCTCTAGCTTTGTATGCATACAGACAGACATTTTGAAAACACCACTTTTTTGGACTCAGGGGATCCCAAAACGGATGTTTCCTCAAAAATCTCAACATCGATTTTTTTTGCGATCACTATACTTTCTCTATGCTATAGTATAGTGAGAAAGTAAAATGGAAAAAAGTACTTTAAAATGGGCGAAAAATATTATATTTTGGAAGATCGTGTATGACTGACTTTGTAAGAATACTTGACTGATGTTTCTAGAATAATTACGTTGGACAACTCGCAACGAACAACAAAGAACTTAATATCGCTGAGGATGACAGACTATTTGACCATTAAATCCTTACAATAAAGAATGAATAGATCTAATATCAAGCGTTTTCACGAGTTTATGCGATTGTTTTACAATAAAGGGAAGTCACTTTCGTGTAGAATGAAGTCCTTTTTGTCCGGAACACAGACAATACTATTCTCTTTGTCCCTGATGGTCTTTTGTTACTTCGGAGTTATTGAAAATTGAACTTAGCAGTAACGAATCTATCTGTATTATTACCAAAAATACAATACATGTTAATGTTATAATATATTATTGTAAAGATCAAGGGACAATGTGTACAGTTTACAATAAAGATTTGTGAAATTCAAATATTGAAAACATATTAATTATATATAAGAAACCATTTTTTAAATGTATTAATTGTTTTTTTTTTAAGGTAAACTTATTAAATTTAATAAACTAAAAGATTTATTAAATGTACATGGAACGTATAGAAAAAGAATATGTGAAGGTTTACTTTAAATTTACCTTATAAATTTCTGTTCGATCATATTTTGATTGCCTTAATTTAATTTAATTTATAATTTGTTTTTTATTTAACCTTTGTATATATTTTTAAGCAGGTACTGTGTAAATAATTGTTTCCTTTAGTGTCAAGGGAATTTTCAACGGGCATTCTGAAAAACAAAGTAGCCTAAGTAATTGGCGTTTTTTTTATTATTTGAATATGATTTTAAACAATAGATTATATATAATCCTCTTAACTGTTTACAGTCACCATCCAGTTTATTTTAATAAAGTTTCAGATAAAGCTAAAGAGTGATCCACCGTGTGCAATAACATTGAAAATATCAGTACATGACAATGTTACACATCACTGCAAAAAGAAATGTACGATGTTTTGCGTGTAATAACATTGAATGTAGGAGTGCATGTTATTGTTAGCTAGTATTGTAAACAGAAAGGGACGATGTTTTCTTTGTATAATAACATTAAAAATATCAGTACATGACAATGTTATACATAATTTCAAAAAGAAATGTACAATGTTTTGAGTGTAATAACATTGAATGTAGGAGTGCATGTTATTGTTAACTATTATTGT
>JAGFPH010002235.1:75138-101901 GCA_018207615.1 Philaenus spumarius
TTGTAAACAGAAAGGGACGATGTTTTCCTTGTATAATAACATTGAAAGTATCAGTACATGACAATGTTATACATCATTGCAAAAAGAAAGGTTCGATGATTGAAAGCGTGAGTACATGATAATATTATACATCATGTTAAGGTACGATGTTTTCCTTGTATAATAATATTGAAAGTTTTAGTGCATGTTAATGTTGTATATTATTGTAAACAGAAAGGCACGATGTTTCCGTGTATAATAACATTGAAAGTATGAGTACATGATAATGTTATACATCATTGTAAAAATAAAGGTACCATGTTTTCCTTGCATAATAACATCGAAAGTTTTGGTGTATATTAATGTTGTGTATTATTGTAAACAGAAAGGGACGATGCTTCCGTGTATAATAACATTGAAAGTATTAGTCATTATAAAGAGCGATATCGATATTTTCTGTGTATAACGGCATTTTATTTATAATGTTAACCATCCACCCTTTTCACGTTTTTCAAGATAATGAAGTAAAGTAAGGGACTTTTAAAAAAGGTTCGAAAAATTAACACTTTGAGGCGTATTAAAATTTTGCCTTTTAGTTTCAAAATTCGAGAGTGAAAGTTTACCTATGTTCTTACAACCACGTTGAATTGTTGTTTCATTAAATCGTTTAAGACGGTGCCTAGTATGCTGTGCATGACTACATTTAGTTGTAAAAGTTGTAAAGACTCATTGGTTCAAAACGTGTCAATAACTATTAACTATCTTGTTATATTTAATTCGCGTTAATGAATAAAGTTTCAAAATAAGTTCTGAAGTTTGTTTAGAAATGCAAGCAAAGACTGTTTAACTTGTATGAACCTTTCCCAAAGTTTGTTTGTCTCCAGGCTGGATGTTTGTTTAGAAGAGAGATCCATCTTTAACAAATAACTTAGTTATTAATTGGCGAAGATTCGCTGCGGCAATTTGTAGAATAAAAACGAGCACAAACTTTGTTTTTATTTGAAAATATTTAATTACTCGACAATAATTTTCTGAAAAAGATGTTCATTACTTACAACGAGAGAGAAAATTTTCTGTTTATTATAAACATTACTTTTGATATTTTAATTTAGTTCGCAAAGCTGTTGGTTTTGAAGAATGATAAACTGATTCTAAATTTGCTAAGTTGATTCTTATGGTAATGAATGTAAACAAACAGTAGGAGATTAACTAATAAATGTTATTATTATTAGCTAGAGAGAAAACTATTCGATCGATTTCGACCAAATTGGCACATGTCAATTAAGCATGTATAGATGCACAAAAAAAGGATTTGAAATTTTTTGAAAAACAACCCCCATTTTAGGCCCCCCGCAAAAAAATCAATTATTATTTTTTTATAAAAAATCAACTCTAACGATTTTGATAAAATTTGGCTTTCTTAATATTCCCTACAATAAGCGAAAACAGCATCTTTCAAAAATTCTAGTTTAGCTATTAGCTAATAATAATAATAACTGTCTTTTGGAGGTTTTTTGCAAAACATTAGGGTTGTTTTTTCAAAATGTTTCAAAACCTTTTTTTCATGCATCTATATAGGCCTAATTTTCGTGTTTGGTGCAAATTTGATCGAATAGCTTTCTCTCTAGCTAATAATAATAATAATATTTATTAGTTAATCTCCTACTTTAATATCACCTCTCCTACCCCTCCTACAATTATGAAGTCACAGTGTGAATCTGTTTAATAATTTAAATATGTTTGTGAGAAAGTACGTACCAGTTTCTGGTACCGTTTATTTTAATAATAGTCTAGCCGATGAAACATTACAATATATTTTAATTTAGTATGAATTAATTTAGTAACAAGTAATATTTACATCTATATATTTAAAAAAATTCCTGATTTTAGTTCACTCACTTCATGAAGTTAATACTTAATCGATTTTGATGATTCTTTTTTTATTTAAAAGATAATTTCCAGTTCTAAGTCACTGTGAAGCTAAATATTTGATTTACACTTTTATTTTAGTTTTATTCCGAGTTTTAAAAATGCAACTAGGCTAAATAGGAAATACTGTAATTTGATTTTAAACAGCTGATAAACTAATTGAGTTTCAAATAAATAAGTTGTTTACTTTAAACTTACTCAAATGTCAACAGATGATTTGATTTAGTTTATGTTATTGTTGGTGTGATTTAGGTCTGATTTGTAATGTTAATTGTTGATTCAGTAATCAGCTGTAGTCTCTAATATTTTCATTGACAGTTTATTTCAAATTTTAAATCAATTTTTAGGTTAGGTTTTTATTAAAGTGTAGACCTGAGCCTTGCTGACTATACAACGGGTTTCAACGGCACACAACGGGTTCCAACAGGGAGTTGGGGGGTGGGGGTTGGCGTGCGGTCTCCCCTAGTAATATTATGAAAAGTTTTCCAAAAGTCTGAATTGCTGATTTTACTACTATAGACTGGAATCAATAAATGGAGTGTATTTGTTTGTTTGGACTCAAACGTTAAATAAAGACACGAACGAATATGTCATTAGCAGAAAGCTAAATAGTGCGCTCCCAATGCAAGCGTCGACATGACTAGGAGCTGCTTTTCTATATTCATTATCTGGCTCGGAGCATTGGAATATATTGAGTTCGTGATCACCGCCTGAGCGCGTCAACTCATTGTTGGCAAACTGAAGTGCTGTGTTTTTGCTTCAGTGTCTTGTTTGTATTTTTTGTTACCGGTATAACTCTCGTTTAATTTTTATAAATGCATTCAGCATCTTTAGTGTTTATATAGAAATTATTTCTTAAAGGTTTTCAGTAGCATACCGAAATCTGTTTTCAATTTATAACACAGGTTTCTACGTGTAAGTATACACACCCGATATTCAAAAGGAAATTGAATAAATTATTTACAAACTTGTGGTTTACAGATGTCAATTTTATATACCTTTACGTTGCTCCTTTGGCAGCTGTACAAATTTTTTATTTTATTTTGACAAACAGTACATTTTACGGTTTTGAAGAGATAAAACAATACTAACGTGTGTACTTCGAAGGCTATAACACACGAATGACTATTTCCTCCCAAAATATACATACAAACCTAACCTATAATATACTAGGCCTATGTACAAATATATTATGAACCAGAAAAGACATAAATATTTTAATGATTTCAATAGCGTAGTAAATACCTATAGTTTCTGTGCTTATATCCTTCTGTGTGCCACTTTTATTTTGAGTTGCACATTAAGTTTTATTTTTAATAGATTAGTTTAGATTAGATTAGTTTTAAAGAAAGGATTCGCCTTAAAATGCGTCAAATGTACTGGCTAATTGGCAGGAAATCACAATTGGACCTTTATAATAAGCGAATACTTTATTTAACAATAATCAGACCAATTTGGACATACGCAGTAGAACTGTGGGGATGTACAAAAAATCTAATCGACTGTTGGTACAAAGAAGCCAAAACAGTATAATTCGTGCAATGACCAACGCAAGATGGTATCAGCGTATAAAGACCTACATTCGGACTTAAATCTGAAATCAGTAGAAGACGTTATAACGGATTATGCAAACAGATGAGAAGAGACTCCTTAATCATGTTAAGGTGGAATCTTTACAGCTACTGGACACGGAACTGTGTATAAGAAGACTTTGCGGGCTGAAGCCACAGGCTCTACCTCATTATTGAATGTTTAGATACCTAGTAAGGTTTACGTAGCTAGAACCTAGATTGTGATTTAGGCTTCAATACATGTTTCTCCCTTTCTTGTATATGTCTTACTTAATTGAGCAATAGCTTAAGATTGTAATATTCTAGTATTTCAAAATAAATACAAAAATATATATTTTTGAACACTAAATGGACTATTTTATCTCGTAGGTACCTCCACAGACATTGAATGTTCAAACACCAAGAATAAAATTCGTCTGGTCTTACTGAGATTTGAACTTCTGAATACATCAATTTAACTCGTTTTAAACCGACCACTTTCTTTCTAATAATTTGATACGTCCGTCAAAGCTAAGAGCCGACAGGACCTACATTGATACGAACCTATTAACTGTAACGGTAAACCGATGTTTCCAACATTCTTTAGACGGCTCTAAAATAAATTGGCTTTAAACGGCAGTGAAAAATTCCGGCGAAAACTTAAACGATGATGTTTGAAAAAATATATCAGACAAAATGATTACAAATTTTGCGATTTTTACAAGTTATACGAAGGTAATTTATATCTTGTTGGACAGGCACAGAGAACCTCATGGCTTAGTATTTCTTGAAAGTAAATTTTATATAATAGTATTAATAATAATTTTAAAAAAATAGTTTTAAAAAACGCTAAGAATGATTATAACAAAACACTCTGAAAAGAAAAGTTCACAGTTTATTTACAAAGAGAACACCATAGTATAACTATCCTTCATTATTTAGCATTTATATAAATGACTAGCTGACCCATACGGCGTTGCCCGTGGTTGTTGGTATTTTCAGTCTTTTTGACGTAATTGTAATTATTTTTAAGTGTTCGTTGAATACCTGTGCGTATCCTACTGTGGTCATGAAAAAACGTCTACGCTATTTAGGAAAACACTGAAAATTGTATTCCTTTAAACTACTATCTAACATGAAAAAGCTTTAAATATATCGTTTTAATTTATAGTTTTTACTAAGTTTGACTTTCACTTAATTTCATTGACAATGTTGCGAGCACCTACGGCCTTAGAGGAAGCTATGTACCAAATTTCATTCCAATTCGTTCTTATAGGGATTTTTAGTAACTTTGACTCCCCTCCCCAAACCACCCTAAAATTTCGAATTTCTTTTAACCATTTCTTAGCGAGGGTTTAAATTAGCTGGGGGTCGTAGAAAAGATATTTGAATCACTTTGTAACATCCGCGTTAATTTAACAAACTGGTTCAAATAGACATTGTAATTTTAAATGTATAGGCCTAATTAGTATAAGATATATATTGTTTAGTATTTAAATATACAATATACAGTATATATCAAAATAAAGCTACGAATGTGATATTTTCATGGCATTTAGTTTAATTCATATGGTTTGTTTAGTTTTCAATAAAATATGTTTAAACTCGTATATGTTTATGGTTATGCATGGTGTCAAATAATTTGTTTGTTATTATTATTATTGATAGCGAAAATAGGTTTTGAGAAGTATTAAAAACTTCATAGTTATGATATATTTTATATAAACAATATTTTAAGCAGCATATCTCTAAGTAGGCCTATATAGATATTTAATAATGTTTAATAATGGTAATGTGTAATAATGTTATAATGTTTGGGTTGAATTATAATTCTGTAAGCATTTTTATTTGTATTTGTTTATAGTTTTTCAATCTAACCATAAAAAGCTGTTGGTTTTGAAGAGTATTAAAATGATTATAAATTTGCTAAGTAATGTTGGTATGGTAATACATGCAAACAAACATAAGCTTTTTATACGAACAGCTGTTTTTGTGAGCTATGGTTTTGAGTTCATACAATAAATGCTGTTAGTTTCTTCCAAATTTGAAACTTTTTCGGGAAACTTTTCTTTACGTATAAACCTTCTATGAACTACTACAAACATATTAAGACCAAAAATAGCCAAATCGGTCCAGCCGTTCTCGAGTTTTAGCCAGACTAACGAACAGCAATTCATTTTTATATATATAGATGTTTATAATATACTAAACTATTCGAAGTTTCATTTATATGCTGACGATTTGCAAGTGTATAATCACTTTTATATCTCAGAGATGGATGAGAATATAGAAGAAATTAATAATTATTGTTGATATTGATGCTATCGAGGCTGTTAGGCATGGCTTAACGTTGAAACACGGTAAAACTAAATCTAGGCCTATATGTATCTGTTCTAAAAGACTCGCAAATAAAATTGATTTAAGTAGTGGGCCGAAAATAAAAGGTAACGATTTGAATTATTGTTCTAAAATAAAAAATCTTGGTTTCACTATGAACAATTCTCTAAGCTGGACCATGTTGTTGACAAGCGCAATAAAGTGTTTGCTGGCATGCACACTCTGAAGAAGGTAAAAGATTGCTTGCCGTTTGATGTTAGAGTGCATCTGGTGAAAACATTAATGTTTCTATATTTTAACTATTGTGATACTGTTATCAATGGCATGACTATGGAATTAGCTAACAAACTTCAGCGTGCTCAAAATTATTGTTTACTGTTCATTTTTGACTTAAAACGTGTCGATCATGGGACAAAATATTATAAACAAATTGCAATTCTAAAACTTAGTTTTTTCGAAATTATCACGTTTCTTGTTATTGCACGCTATTCTGCTCATTAAATTGCCTCGCTATCTGGCAGAAAGGTTTGTCTTTAGCTCACATGTAAATGCTACCGACACACGACGAGGACCTTCATTATTACTTATACCCAGGCACAGAACTGAGATATTTAATAAATCTTTCACTGTGACAGCATGTAGGCTATGGAATTCGTTGCCGGAGAGTTTGAAATGCATCAATGACCGTGTTCAGTTCAAGAAGGCTTTGGGTTGTTGGTTCTGCGATAATGTTGGGTAGTTTCGGGCGTTCGGGCGGGTTTTGACGCATGTTCTTGAATGTGGGGGTGTGTTTGAGAGTGTAAGTGTGTTTATGAATATGTTTATGTATTATAATGTAAAATTTTCTTTTAGTTTTATTTGATTTAGCCTACTAGATAAATGTTTTTATATTTTTAGTTCTCAGTTTCTATACATTATGTTTTAGAAGTAATTATTATTTGCAGTTTGTTTGTGTATTAATTTTAGTTTTAATGCAAATTTTTATGTATTTTGAAATTTGAGGTTAAGTGGAAGAGAGGACCCAATGGTCCAAACTTCGCCTCAGTAAATAAAGATTATTATTATTATAGTAATGTCTGTGTATCGGATGATAAAGATTCAATTCTGGCCGTATGTGACTTTCATTGCAAGAACAAACAGTGGATTAAATCTCCCTAAATACACCCTTTATCCAAATATTTACTGATGTAAATCTGCCGTCCACAAGGATATTAATTCCATTGTTAGAATCAGAGACTGAACTGCAGTAAGTAGTCAATTACTTAACTTGTCGATTATGCTGCTATTATTTTGAGGATACATTAAGAAATTTTATCTAAATAATTTTGTTAAAATTGAGTTCTGTGGTTTTTAGTTTGAACCAAAAGAAGGAATAAAGTTAATAAATATATAATAGTTCTAAAATTATATTGCTGACTAAACACATTGATCTATATTAATACTTAATAAGAAATGTTTTCAATGTGTGCCTAGAAAAATATAATTAAATGTATGCCTTTGAGTTAATGACAGTTGTAGTATTTTAATTTATCGCAAGAAATAATGATTATATGTTTCTCCTCAGATTAGTGTAGAAAAAATACAATTTTCTAATGGTCAACTAAATATCTATCAAATAATGAATCACCAAAGCTTGATGAAAATGTATGTACAAAAAAGGTTCAAACAATTTTTGGTTAGTCGAAAAAATTAGGTAGTAAAAAAGACAAGCAAAATGAAAGAAGACATATAGAAGACAAAGAAATTGTAAACAAGCGACAAACAGAAAGCTAGATAGGCAAAACTGCAGTAATAAACATACAAACGACAAAATAACTTAAAGACGAAATAAAAATAGAAGATCTTCGAAAATTAAAGACATACATACTTTAAATATACAGATTTCGTTATAATAAGTACATGTAACACTACAAGTATATGAAAGAATATTTCAATACTACAAACAGCTAAATGGGATTTACTTTCTAGGTACGGCAGAAAGCAGTACTTAGGCTACATTCTTACATTTCATGTTATTTTTAGAATCCAATTAAATGCGTAACAAAACAATGTATTTTACTGTACACAATAAATCAAGATTGTTTGTGAAAGAAACAAAACACTCGCATTGCAGCCCATGACAGATGATGACAGCGTAGGCCTGGGTGACGCATATCGATTCGACCCTTCTCGGCATTACCTCAGCGAAGTTTTATCTGAATGCGTAATTTTCAACATTTTCAATTGAAGTGTAAAATGTATCTCAGGAACGAATTTAAAATTTGGTGTCGTTATAAAGCATGTTACCCCACGCATATACTCCTTTAATGACGACTCGAAAAATAATTTACTACACATTTTGAGCAGAGGACAAGAGTTGACACTAAAAAACATAAATACAGGGTGTCCATAAAGTAACTTATTTAACCCTGTTTGTTATTGAAAATAAGTTAAAGATACTTCGTATACATCTTGTGTTGCATAACAGGACACATTTGTTGTCATATCTGAACCTTTATGATTTTGGGGGGACTTGAGGGGGTAACGGGTAAACAATTTCAAATGTGAAAGTAGGACATGTAATACACCATTAAGGGTCTGCTCCAGTAAACGAGAAAGCAATCCGGCTTGCAAATTATTTTTCATTATTAATTTTTTATTGTGTTAGGACAAATCAAACTTTGTACTTACAAAATGTCAATTACACAACAAATTAAAAGCATTTAAAAAAAACTAAATTGCAAAACGGGTGCGTATTGTGACTGTGCTTAAAATGAGACCTTGCAAACAATTTTATGATACAAAATAAACGAAATAAATGGTTTGAAATTTAACATTGCTCTTATGAAATAAAAATCCAAGTTGGCAGAATGGCGCAAACTAGAGCTTAGTATCTTGCTTCGTTTCAAAGTAGGCTAATGGACAAAGTTCTGGATAATGATATTATCATAACATCAAAGTAGGTTTTTAATTCGTTAATATTAGGAATAAGTAAGTTGTAGGTTGAGGTTAAACGTAACACATTTTAAAAATAGAAACTGTAAGTAAATGTAGTACGGTACCGCTAATTTATCTGAGTTACTATATGTGCTTTAAAAACTTTAGTTGAATATTGTAAAACGGAACCGGGAATACAACCGTACACTTTTGCTCCTGACTTTCTCTACTGTATGCGTAACTGATAAGCCCCACTTTTCGTGTTCTGATAGGTTAGCATTTTTGTTCCTGATATTTGTTCTGATAGCGCTGAGTTTTGTCTTTTCATAAATGAATCGCTCAAGCGAAGACAAGGTTAAAATGATTTTTTTACGGACAAGCTTTAAGAAATCTCTCACAAGCAGTACGTTTACTCAATTAGGCATCATATCATTTTCCAGAACTTTGATTGCCCTCTACTTTGAAACGAAGTAAGATATTAGGTATATTCCCTAATGTTGCTCGAAACACCAACCTCTATTTATGAAAAATTTTAGTTTTGATCAATTCGAGCAAGAACAGCTGACTAATGAACTCTATCGAACAGCTGTTCGCAATCAATCACTGTTGCAGTGTTTGTTTATTTATAATTTCCTCGTCGTGACTTTTCTTGAAAACTAGCCAAGGTCGTTGATAGTTTGATTCAATTCAAATTGACGGTCGGTTTCACAAATTGTATTTTCATTTTTTATGGTTGTGCTATTGTGGAAGCACATTCGATGCTATTACAGTCTGAACCTACGATCTCAAACTACCTGTACGAGATGAACATACAGATGTACAAAGACCTTAATAGATGTTTACGTAATCAGTTTTAATGGAATTCTTTTCAGCACTTTCTTAATCCGCCGAGTGATGTTGTCCATATACAGAGAGTTCCAAAACCAATCCGTGTATTGAAAGTGGTTCGCTTTGAAGAATGTATAAAGAGTCCTTTGTGACAAATATTAATTGGATGAGTCAGTGAAATTGTAAAAGTTTTTATTTGTTGTAACATATTATGTACTTACATCGAATATACAGGGTGTTTTTATTTTAAATTACCACCTGTATTATTTTTAAAAAAATGAAGAGATTTACAAAATCTGATCTTGCGACGGTTATTCACCGTCAGGGGGAACCTTAGAAAACCTATTTACAAAACCCTCCCCCCCCCCTCCTACCACCCCAACTCAAAAATTTGTAATGGACGCATATGGTTTGTGATACAACAAGTTAAGGCCCTTTATATACAAGCAGACAGACATTCCATGGCATAATCGGGCAAGCCAGGTTGTAGGTTTCCAATCATTATTACACTTATTCTATTTAGTGACTTCTAGTATCGGTTGAAACTTTATTGCGCTCTTTGAACCTATTTATTTTACAACAAACTTAATCAAACTTTCCAACTTTCTACTGGAGCCATATTTAGTAATTCTTGAAACTGTTTTTATAAACTCAACAGTTTTCTCGTTGACTGTTCTTTGAAACATTCAAGAGTTACACCATACGTTTATAATACAAAATATTTCGATCACGCAGCTGAACAGCTGATTTGAGTTGAGCTAATTTGCAAATTATTAAGTTTAAATGTTTTAGGGTTTCTACCAACTATTTCTGAAACTACTCACTGCAAAGAATTCCCGAGTTTACATCCTAGTCGTCGGTCTCACAACGGTCAAATTCCCCGTGTCGGTTTGAACCCGGTATTTGACGTTTTGATCGATTTTGGGTGAACCAGTCGGGATATAACGTCGTGTAAAAGAACAAAACCTGAAGGATTATCTCTTTTATTAGCGAATTTCCATAGGAAAAATGAGCTATTGCAGTGGCCCTTATGGTAAGATCCAAGGTCGGGAGTAGCAAATGAGCACCGATCATGGTCCCCACAACAAGTTTTGGGGTGTCATTAAAAATCATATATATATATATATATATGTACTACCTGACCTGTACGGCGTTGCCCGTGGGGTGGTTGGTACTATCAGCCTTTTTAACGTAATTGTATTCTTTTTAAGTGTTCAGTCAGTGAGTGGTATTTGGATTTTACATATATATAAATCTTAAATAATAAAAGCACTATTGGCATAATAATAAAAGATCTGAAATTATGATTTTAGTAACTTTGATCCCCCCAAACCCCTCCTAAAATTTTGAATTTTTTTAAATCCTTTCTTAGCGAGCGCCTATGGCCATAGAGGAAGCTACATACCAAATTGCATTCCAATCTGTTCGTTAATTTTGGAGAAATCGTGATTTAGTAATTTTTACCCCCCAAACCCCCCTAAAATTTCCAATTTTTTAAAACCCTTTTTTAGTGAACACTTATGGCCCTAGAGGAAGCTACATACCAAATTTCATTCCAATCCGTTAGGTAGTTTTGAAGAAATCGTTTTTTAATAACTTTGATCCCCCCAAACCCCCCTAAAATTTCAAATTTTTCGAATTTTTTCAAACCCTTTCTTAGTGAGCACCTCCCTAGAGGAAGCAACATACCAAATTTAATTTCAATCCGTTCGGTAGTTTTTTAGAAATCGTGATGAGTGAGTCAGTGAGTGAGTGAGTGAGTAAGTGGTATTTCGCTTTTATATATATATATAGATATATATGTATTCGAACTCTAGCGGGCGCATTTTAAGTCCGATTTGGTCTAAATTTGGTACACATGTTGGTTGTCTACAATCGGAAGCACGTTTTATGACAGGAAATAACTATTTTTTGAGATTTTTCCTACGAGAATGAATTTGTTTTTGAGTTTTTACTACAAATATAATTGTAGGATGTTATTCTGCACATTTTCTTTTTTTACGCGAACTTATAGCTTGCTTGGTTCCCCCAAAATCGATCAAAACGTAAAATACCATGGAAGTACCCTTTTCAAAGCAATATGTGGTGAATTCAATTGTGAGGTTGGCGTGCGAAGCACGCAATGCATTGTGTATTGAAGATACTCCTAATACGGGGGTTGGCGTGTGAAGCACGCAGTGCATTGTGTATTGAAGATACTCCCAATATGCGGAATGGCGTTTGAACCATTTTGCAGCTATTCAGCGCCGTCTTGAATAGACCTATTTCCTAAATTGTTGGTTGAAACCCTAAAACATAGGCCTATGAACTTAATTTTGAAATTTTGCTCAACTCACGGTTCAGCGGTTCAACTGCGTGGTCGAATTATTTATTTGTTTCGTATAAAACCCCAAAAAGTTTCATTCTAGTACGAAAAATCTTTTGAAAAAATCTTTCTGGTAAAAGCCTACTTCAGTTGTTGGATTTCTTTCGGCTAACTATAACTCGTCCAAGTGACTTAGAAAACCAATGTGTTACCAAATCGGCCTTAAAATGCGGAAGTTAGCGTACAGAACACAAACATATATTCAGACTGTTCATAAAGTCCCTTTAACCCCTTCATTATTTTTGTTATTGAAAATAAGTTAACGATACTTTGTATACATCTTGTGTTGTATAACAGGACAAATTTTTTCACAAATCTGACTCCCTATAATTTTGAGCTGCTTAGAGAGGGGGCCAAAGGGTTAAAAATTTAAAATATAAAGGTAGGTCATGTAATACACCATTAAAAAGCTTATTAAAAGAGAAACAGAAAGGCGCAAACTAGAGCTTAGTACCTCGCTTCGATGGGCAATCAAAGTTCTGGAAAACGATATTGTTATCATAGCATCAAAGCAGGTTATTAATTTGTTGATTTTAGGAATAAGTATGTTGTATGTTATTTTTCCTACAGTTACCTGACAAAGCGGGTCTTCTTGCACTGATTATAGTACGCAAAGTAGCTGATTCCTGCATTTACTTACTTTCCCGCACTCATTTCACTTTCCCGCACTCATTTCACTTTCCCGCACTCATTTTACTTTCCCGCACTCCAGAATTTCAACCAAACAACACAAAATAGTGTGCATGTATAAGGCACGTAATACGTTTCTCTTGAAAACAAGTTGGCAACACTACTAACTCGATCAGCTGTGTGACTAAATCGATCAAATGGTGCATTGTTGTCATTCAACGCTTTGGACTTATAACTTAACCTATATCCTGTTGTTGAGTATTTGATAGATAAGAGTGTTTGTTTATAGGCCTAAGTAAAATGTTTGCAAATAATGAACAGAGTGAAAGTGATTATGATTAAGATTTTGATTCATTATGTTTGTATAAACATTCATTCAGATTTTTATTTGTTACTTTGTGAAACAATTTCGTTTAAGTTTTGATTTGTTAATTTGTGGAAATGCATAATAAAAGTTCACCTTTATATACAATTACCTGTTATTTATATGGTTTATAGTAACTGTAGGAAAAATATAATGTGTTACACGGGCGCAAAGTGTCTTTGCTGCACTCGAGAAACTTTCCGCACTCGCCTGCGGCTCGTGCGTTAAGATTTCTCTCAAGTGCAGCAAAGTGTCACTTTGCGCACTAGTTACACAAATAACTATTCCAGAACTTTGATTGCCCATTACTTTGAAACTAGGCAAGATATTAAACTGTAGTTTACGCTCATTTTATACATTTGTGATAAGTTTGCTGTCCCACTAGAAAATATCGAAGTTTTAAAATTTAACTTTGTTGTAAGACAAAAAGTTTACAACATCCCGATGGTGGTCAGGTTAAAAGAATCACTCAATAAATTGTGGAATCATGAAGTTGGATCTAGCTATAGTATGGAACAGCGCTAATGATAGTACGTTTGTGGAAGTTTAGTGCATGTAAATTGACAGGTTTATTTTAAAACAACCACACAACAAATATTTTACATAATTTTTTTCTTTTTAGATATACAGATTATCTGCCTCATCATGCTAATGACGTACATTAAGTGATATATATTAACTTGGCGTCCATTGTGTGTGGACTTCGCTTTGTTATACTTAGCAAGAATAATAATCCTTTTTGAAATAAAAACGAACATATATACTTTTACTTTGATAGCATTTGGCAATCGTCTAAACACATGAGTTTGGCAGCTTCGATTTTACGTTTAAATACTTGTTCTTTGAACAAACTACTCTATTAAACTTGTTTTAATTTTGTATTTAATATTATTTCAATAACTTAAGTTTTCCGCAATGAAGTGTTCCACTTGTAATATATAAATACATATTATATTATATAAGTACCGGGTGTCCCACGAAGAGGTCCCTATTTTTGAATTAATATATTAGATGCACCGAACACTCTACAAACCTGAAACTCAACAGTCCTAACATACACATATGTAAACGAAATACACCTGAGTATCAGTTAATTCTGACGCATTAGGACAAAATGGCGGGATATCAAAGAAATAGTACCTTTTCGTTAAAATAGTTTTATTTGCTTAAGTGTTACAACATAATTATTGAATTTTAACAATGTTACTAAGCACTAAACAACGTTAGGGAATTAAAGGTATAAGTAGCTCATAAATAAATTAAATCTATTTGATCCATAAACCTTATTCAAACTGATGTCCATCGATCGCAATGCACTGATGACAACGAAATAGAAAAAAGTCATGCGCTTTGCTGAACAACTCTAGAGGTATCAACAACAGTTCCTCTTCGCTCAACCTCATTAGTTCATCGTCTGTCGCAATGTTATGACAATAAACCTTCTCCTTCAAAAAGCCCCACAGAAAAAAGTCACAAACAGTCAAGTCTGAAGACCTTGGGCTGCAGTCCATGAAGCTGCTGCCACGACCTATCCAACGGTTAGGAAGATTTTGGTCCAAAACTGCTTTGGCCACATTAGCATAATGCGGAGGAGCTCCATCCTGTTGGAAAAAAACGCATCATTAATCTCAGGCTGAGAAAGATGAGGAACTATGTGATTGCTTAAAACTTATGCATACCTTTCTCCAGTCATTGTTTGTCGGGATATGTCATACGACAAAACACCATCCTTGGTAACAGCAACCCAAACTGTTATACCTGTTGATTTTAATTTTTCTTCTTGTAAGATATGTGGATTTTTGTGTTATAGTAATGACAATTATGCCTGTTTACAGTTCCTGTTCGATAAAATGTCGCTTCATCTGAAAACACGATTCCTTCATGCCATTTGCTATCTACGTCAGTCTTTTCAATTATTTTCGAAACAAAATTCCAATCTTCTGTCAGGATCATCTTCAAGCAGTCCGTGAACTAAATGAGTTTTATAATGTTTGATTTTGTTCTTTTTGGCATACCATTGGACAGATGACTTCGGTATCCCTGTATCAGATTCCACCTTTCTTACTGAATTAGGCGTATTTGGAGATTCCATGAAAGCAGCACATACGATTTCTTCATTTTCTATGTTGGAGGATCTATGGTATTTTTTTTTTATTGACCCCGTTTCTAGTAGGATAGTTTCCACTTACGGATAGATTTCCTTGACGGTGGAACTACACCTGGGTACCTTTCCCTAAAACACCTTATTGCTTCATAATCATTTTCAAAGGCAATAGCCCAGGAACAACATTTCACTTTTTGCTCAGTTGAAAACGGCATGGTACAAAAGACACTTTACAATGCAACTTAATAACAAATGCCAATGTTTATTACCAAATATGTTCATTTTTGTGGATACACGCAGTCAGCTGATAGATTTAAAATAGTCTAAACAGCTGTAGCTGTTCCTATTCTAAATAAAAGTAGGTTTACCCTTAAAATACGATTGCTGATTTTGTTGTTTTTTTGTTTTTCCGCCATTTTGTTTGGATCAGTCAGAATTAACTGATACTCAGGGGTAATTTTTTTACATATGTGTTAGTCACGACTGTAGAATTTCAAGTCTGTAGCGCGCTCTATACGTTTGTCATATCAATTCAAAAATAGGGAGCTCTTCGTGGGACACCCGTATAATAAGAGTATAATTAAGAGTAACCTGGCGCTCGTAACCTGGAGTGTACGTACGTGACTAACATAATACTACAGCTGATTTCACCCATCATCTGTAGTACTTAAACAAACGAAGTGTAGACTGTAGTTTGAGGTTATGTTTACAACTTCAATCGTTATAATTTCTTGTAAAGTTCATGTTTTTAAATATAAGTTATAGAACTAATGTATGCTATAATATACGATATACTATTTGCTTTAAGGTTATAAAATGTATATAAATACAACCTTTTGTCTATATTTGTTCATACAAATTTAAAGAAGAGATACCTATTCTTTTAACTTCGGAAACATTCTTAGATCTTCGTATAACCATTGAAGAAAGAACACTATGTTTGTTTCTTCAATGGTATAACATAGAAACATAGTCTATTATCAATTTTTTTACTATAATATAATATTAATAACTTCTAAATCATTTGATCTATCAATACGAAATAAAAAGCAATTCAAAGTTAGTATTTTTTATCTTTCTTTAACTATATGATGACTTTTTAAATAAAAATGTTTAACAAATAGGCCTACAGTTTTATAATCCTTATTGTTGTACACATTTACCGAGTTAAAAATTCCAGTCAGCATAATTAGGTAGGCCTAGATAAGTATTCCTTAATTTTGATTTTAAATAGTTTCTTTCTGAAGTGAAAACTTGTGTAGGTCAGTTGGACACTTTTCACTTGCGGGTAAAACTCTGAACTTGCGTCACGAACCAACAACGTAGACAGCCACTCGTTTGTTTATTTACATTCTTATTAATTTCTACAGAAAGGATAGGATTTTTAAATGATGGATTTCTGATGTGTAGCTAATTAATCAGGCTGAGATTTTTCACGAGGACTTACTATTTTTAAATAAGAAGGTATCACTCGAAACAAATAAATACATAGATCAGACATTTGCATAACGTTTCGTACAATAAATTTGTAATTATCAAAAAATCTTCAAAATTTGAAAGATTAATGTAATTAAATTTATTTTCAAGCCTTCTTATTCGAATTTTCCATTTGAATTATCAGTTTAGCTAAGTTTACACTCTCAAAGAATATACACACAAAGTAAACACTTCTTCAAGTTGTTAAACTAAAACAACGATCTGGCAATTTATTCAAATATTGATTGAGCGAGTCAGGAATAATTAACAGGATAACGGAAATCAAACTGACCGCTGGACAGGGATGTATTTATCAACAAATACCACGACTACAGGATCTTGTTGAGGAAGCTTTGTTTGACGCTAGCAGAACATTTCTAACCGTAACAGTTTGTCAAAACAAACATCAGTCTGTATGCTTAAAATTTGAGATCGTTAGAGGAGAGGTGAAATTAAAACATGAAGTTTTTCCAAATGGCAACCCACACGACTCTATGTGAAGTATACACTGTATATCATAGGCCTACATACAACGGCTTTGTCCTGGCTGACTGACATAGAATAAACGTAGAGAAAAACTGTTTAAATTTTTTTTAAATTTTAAACGTCCTGCTGTTTTGCACTTTAAGGTTAATGAAAACGGGACCTACAGTTTTAAGTGGAATCCGAACCACAGCCAATGATGTCTGTTAAGAAAACATTTAGAAAATTATTCGGGGTCAATGGAAATTGAACCCGGAACTTTTCCATTGATGGTTGCCATGACGATTGATGAAGCTTTCACGCCTTAACAACCACGACCATCGTGGCTTCAAAACTGTTTAAAATAACAATACGTAACTTTAAAGGTATAGTCTTATGAGTTCATAGACGTACACTAATAAAGAATTTGGAAAACGTTGTATTCTAAAGAGTAAAAATATTGAACATTCGGGGGTTTACTCCCAGCCAGATAAAACAGCTGATTAAAATAAAAAAACTTAGCAACACATGTTTGTTGAATCCATTAATATTCGTTACCATAACAACAAACTTAGCAAACACGAACAAAACCAACGAAAATAATTGTATAATTCACCATAATAGTTATTACTAGTGAACCAACGTGAAAAATCACAGTCTGATTAATTATATACATATTATAAATACACAATTTAAAACTACTTAGCTAGGCCTACCTAAACATAACCCCAAACTATAATCTACAATGGGTTTGTTTAAGAATTACAGGTGATGGGTGAAATCAGCTGTTAAACGAATAGGTATTGGCCATTTCTTCTTTAAATGTGTATAAACAAATATACTGATGATAAAAGGTTGTATTTATATATAGTTTATAACCTCAAAGCAAATATTATAACGTATATTATAGTATTCATTAGTTCTATAATTCATATTTGAAAAAAATCTACTTCACAAGAAATTATAACGATTGAAGTTGTAAACTAACCTCAAACTATAACCTACACTGGATGGGTGAAATCGTAAACTCGTACGCTGGTACACTCGCTTTTATAGTAGTGGATAATTCAAACTTCTGTCGTTACACATTATAAATAAATCATCTGATTTGGATCAAAAGCTGAACACAATATTTTAGGTTAGGCCTATACTGAACCAACACACATTTTTTGAAAGCATAACACATTTGTTACCATAGCAACCTACCTGAGAAATGTAGAATCAGTTAATTTGTTTCAACAACTAACAGCGTTTTTAGGTTATATTTATACTTAAAGATATTGTTTTTTAGCTTCCTGGATTGTATATTTGATTAATAACTAGCTGACCCGTACGGCGTTGCCCGTGGTCGTTAGTATTTTCAGTCTTTTTGACGTAGTTGTATTCTTTTTAAGTGTTCGTTGAATACCCGTGCGTATCCTACTGTGGTCATGAAAAAAAGGCTACGCTATTTAAGAAAGCACTAAAAATTGTATTCCTGTAAACTACTATCTAACATGAAAAAGCTTTAAATATATCGTCTTAATTTATAGTTTTTACTAATTTTGACTTTCACTTAATTTCATTGACAATGTTGCGAGTACCTACAGCCTAAAAGGAAGCTACGTACCAAATTTCATTCCAATTCGTTCTTATAGGGATTTTTAGTAACTTTGACCCCCCCCCAAACTGCCCTAAAATTTCGAATTTTTTTAACCCTTTCTTAGCGAGGGTTTAAATTAGCTGGGGGTCGTAGAAAAGATATTTGAATCACTTTGTAACATCCGCGTTAATTTAGGATGTAACAAACTGGTTCAAATAGAGTTTGTAATTTTAAATGTATAGGCCTAATTAGTATAAGATATTGTTTAGTATTTAAATATACAATTATATATCAAAATAAAGCTAGGAATGTGATATTTTAATGGCATTTAGTTTAATTCAGATTGTTTGTTTAGTTTTCAATATAATATGTTTAAACTCATGTATGTTTATTGTTATGCATGGCGTCAAATAATTTGTTTGTTATTATTATTATTGATAGCGAAAATATGTTTTGAAAAGTATTAAAAAATTCATAGTTATGATATATTTTATATAAATAATATTTTAAACAGCATATCTCTAAGTAGGCCTATATAGATATTTAATAACCAATGTTTGAGTTGAATTGTAATTCTGTAAGCATTTTTCGTTGATTTTTCCTTGTGTTTGTTTATAGTTTTTCAATCTAACCTTAAAAAGCGTTTCGTTTTGAAGAGTATTAAAGTGATTATACATTTTCTAAGTAATGTTGCTATTGTAATGATTGTAAACAAACATAACGTGTTGCTAAGCTTTTTATACGAACAGCTGTTTTTGTAAGCTATGGTTTTGAGTTCATACAGTAAAGGCTGTTGAGTTTCTTCCAAATTTGAAAGTTTTTCGGGAAACTTTAAAAAAATTTTCTTTACGTATAAACCTTTTACGAACTAGTGCAAACATTTTAAGACTTAATATAGCCAAATCGGTCCAACCGTTCTCGAGTTTTAGCGAGACTAACGAACAGCAATTCATTTTTATATATATAGATAGATAGGTTAATTACCTTATATATCATCCGTCAACAATCCAATTTTTTCCCTTTGTATGATTACCGGTTTCAACGGTATACCGTCATCTTCAGATCCTTATTGTTCCTTACTTTCCGCCTGTTCTGGCATCGTCTTCTTTACACATTTGGCACATTTAAAACATTTGTCACATATTAAGATTACAAACACTAAACAAATAAACAGATTAAAATTATTACAAAAACCGACACACTAAGACATAAAAAGGTTTATTATAGTAAAGCGAATCGTCATGTTGGTCAACGAGAAGGTTTATTATTGCCACGCCGGTCGAACATGTAATTCGGGCGGTCGTCTATTCTGTACTAAACTAAACGGTCTGTTTGTCCTGTAAACTGATCCCCTCCCTCAATCTGATCACAATATTGAATAGTTCGTTTGACCGATAGTTAATTTTGTCATTTAGTATGTTTTGGTTTTTGTTTTTATTTTTAGTTGCGGCGTATATTTCGAACTCCTCTAACGATGACATAAGACGGCCCTTTTTGCATATATGAAAAACTTCTAGGTTTTCGTCTATAGATGTGTACTTGTGATAATAGTCCATAAGGTGTTGAGCGAAGTGGGACCTTTGTTCAGTTATTTTTGGTCGCGGTATATATTCTTTAAACCGTGTGGCAAAGGAACGTCCCGTTTGGCCTATGTAAAATTTCTCACAGTCAGTGCAAGTTAAACTATATATACCGGACAAATTATTTCTGCTGATTGGGTGGTTACTTTGTTACTTTTAGGCCTGAAAAGGTTTTCTAATTTGTTCGTTGTTTTATACGATAAAATTATATTATGTTTAATGAGCTCTCTTCTGAGTTGGTATTCAAGTCTCTTACCGAACTCAATAGATACGTATGTCTTTTTTGGTGTATTATTCTTGGGACGCGGTGCGGGCCCGATTTTCTTTAAACCTTCTTTGTATATCAATTTATCTATTATTTCGGGCCTGTAACCGTCACTCTATTACATAAACAAAATCCTGTCATTCAAAAAACCTGACTACTGTTTATGCGTCAGGATATAAGATACTCCGCCATCCTACCCCGATCTAAGTCCCTCAGTCCTAATCTATCTTTATTTCAGTGAAAATATAATGTTATATTATAATACCGTGATCATTTTATTTGCTTTACCGCGGGTATTGGTGAGTGGAACGAGCAGATGTTACATAATTAGGGCACAACACGTTAAGCCCAAAGCGTGTTGATTATTGAAAATATGCTGGTTAGCATGCTTTATAATATCATCAAAATGTATTGCGATAACCGTAAGCAAAGAGAGATGGACGAAACAGTGATCACTTAAGTACGGAAGCCTAAAAACTATTATTGACTGTGAATGGTATTCATATTTAGAGAATCGTTTGATTGATTGGATTCAAACTTGGCACGACGTTTAACCTAACAATGAGATGTATTAAGAAAAATAAGCGATTAAATCCAATCGTGCGTTTAAAAATGGCGGCTGTTTGAAAATTGCAAACCTAAATTACTCAAAAGTCGTTTATTTTAACAACAAATGTCAAGAAACCTTTTTTGTAGCCCTTTTGATTCCTTATCGGATGGTCTAACTGTCAAAACAATCGAATGAAGGATAATAGCTAAGTTAAAGATAATAACAGCGTATATGTACATACAATATTATTGTGTTTACTGTGCTGGTATAGGATGCCGGGTTGAACAAACCAATTATTTACACATAACTTAACTATTACCTTTCATCCTATTGTTTTGACACCATCCGATAGGGAATCAAAAGGGCTACAAAAAATGTATCTTGACGTTTTTTTGTTAACCCTCCAAGTGCTGAGGAGATCTTTCTTTAGTGCTAAGCATTTTTAGGTCATCGCGCAAACATATTTTGAAAAATGCATAATAAATACAAATTTGTATTTATATTTGACTTATTTTATATCAACGTGTTCAGAAACATCAGAAAATAATATAGTAATAGTTGTATTTACTTACCATTATCTAGTAGAAGTATAATGGATGAAAAATCACAAAGAAAAACAATTTCACTAAAATGTTGAACTTTAGAGGCTGCTCACATTCACTGAATTTACTGAATTAAAATTTCAAGACATAGAAAATATTAAAAATTTTATTATAAACAAAAATATATATAACAATAGGCACTTTGAATAGCAAAAAAACACTTACAAGTAACAATATCGAAGCATGTAACATAACGCACATAATATCTAGAGCTTCCCTAATCGCACTTAGGCTTAGTTGACTCATTTTCAGAATAAACTATATAATGACATAAAATAAACTAACTCCCTATAATCTACCTAAAATAAACTATTCACTAAACACATAATCAACACTATAATATAAATGAATTACTAACAAAACTCGCGTTATAAACTATAAGTTTGAACAAAACAAACAACTGCGTTGTTTACATACAAGTTATCAAACCACAGACTACAGCTGACAATATTGTCGTCTGTTATTGTTTCCAATCTGTTCCAAGACAATCTCGCACTGCCTACTGGATAGAGAATTCAATTTACTTTCATTCTATGTGAAGTGCAAGTTAGTCCGATAAATATTAGCTTCGATATATCGATTTTAGGAATCGACTCACTGCGAGTCGATAGCACGTTAGAAGGGGGTCGAATCGTCTCGTAGACAGTCAATAGCACTTAGAGGGTTTGAAAATGTACTTTATTTTTAGTAATTTAGGTTAGACATTTTGAAACAGCTGCCATTTTGAAACGCATGATTAAATTTATTCGTTTATTTTTCTTGAGATAGATTGTTGTTATTTTAAACTTCGTGCCAAGTTTGAACTAAATCAATCAAACATTTCTCTAGTTATGAGTGCACAAAACAAAATGATGGATATCTGGAAAACGAAGCGTTTTTGGGCCTATGTTTATATGGACTTTTTTCTTATTTTTAGTTATAAAATGAGCTACCTAGATATTGTCCGCATAGTTCTGAATCACCCTGTATATCAAGATTAAGAAAACTGTAGCAATGAAATACGTAGGCGAATGTAGATTATAGCAATTATTATTTGACTGCATTTTTGTATTATTAACACCGAATCCAATAAAAATACTTTGACAGCAACCATCTTTGAGCCTGTGACCTCAATATGTACAAGCCAAAATAGTAGCGGCATAAACGAAACCAAACTGTAATAATAAACCAAACTTCATTTAAAATTATAATACACACTTTATTTCTTTGAATGAAACAATAAAATAAAAATTATTCTAGAGTTTAAAATATTTTCTTTCTTTTGCAATGATAAAAACCCCCCTTGTTTACGTAAATCAAATTTAAACCGGTATTCAGGCTAATTGAACATTTTAAAACTAAGTTTTCAAGGTATTTAAAAATACCAAAGTCTATTGCATACCATCAAGTAATCGCCTTTTCCCTTTCTCACCCTCTTTGACGTAATTACGCTTTTGATTAGATCTAGTAACACGATCTTTAATTACGACTCCGTAAAATCCAAGATGCAATTTTATTTTCGTTTTATATCTTTATATCTTGATATATCTATATACATAAAAATGTAAATGTTCGTTTGTTCAAAATCTAAAATTCCTGAAAGTTCTTTACCGAATGCTTTTAAATTTGTACACTAAGTTTCTTTTCAATACATACGTGTTTTTATATGCTTTTTGAAAAAAACAACGCCATGTTAGACGTAAAAACAACACAAACTATACTAAATATTTTACGGCAATGGGAGCGCCATAATAAATAATAAATAAATATGTTTATTGTTGATTCAGTGATCAGTTGTTTTCTCTAATATGTTTCCATTAACAGCTGATTTCAAACTCTGAAACAATATTTGTATTTATATCTTGAAGGTTAGCTTTATTGTAGATCTGAACCTTACTGGTTCTTTTAACTTTATTATAACTGCTGTTACAAAATAATTTTATTTGAATGCATTATATAATCATAATCATGCCGTGTTTCGTGTTCTTTTCTTTTAAATTTAACGAAGGTCTCAAATATGCCATTTAAATTTATTAAAATTTGTGTTTGGTCAAAGCAGCAGTTGCTTACTGGACGCCCCAGTGTTTGAGTCATCTACCTGGCTGCCGGGCCAGCTGCTTTGGTGTGGGTGGGTGTGTGTGTGTGTGTGTGTGTGTGTGTGTGTAAGTAAGGATCTCCTAACCCGTCAGGTGCCAAGGGCTGGTGGAATAGGGTATAGTTCTAAATAAATTTGTACTTTTACGAATATAATATGTAATATAAAGATAGTTTTCGATGATGACACGTCCTAAGTGTAGTGTTATGAATACATAAGACTTCGTGTATGTTATTGTTCGTTTATAACTAGACCATATTTTTTTACAGGAAAGGCATTTTTACATTGGACATTATCAGAAGCCGATGTTCCGCACACATTAATATCGACGAGTTAAGCTACGAATATTGTGTGTTAGCCTATGTTAGTTAACAATATAGGTCGACTATGTTTCGTAGAAACTTACTACGTTGCATAACATTACGCCTTAGGTTAGTTAACAACATAGTCCTTTGCTATTAAGTAATTTTCCCTATTTAGGCTCGATTACCTATGTGGTGTTTCAGCTTAAGGTGCGTACGCACTACGGCACGAGCTGCTCTCTTAAGGTTCGTGGGAATTATTTTCTCCCGAGCCTGCCACGATCCTCGCGCGAACCATTGGCGAGCGCGAGCCGATTGCGAGCCAGTCTATAGGCAGCAATGGCGGATAATGCAGCGTTATTGTGCCAAAATGTGATATTAATAAGTGGCGCTGCGATAGTTATTGCTTGTTTGAATAAGAAGAGGAAACCACGTCACTGGTGGCGAACAAATTTGTACAAAAAACGCAATGGAGAGGAAATGCTTTTGGATTTAAAAGTCGCATTGTGTGAGTGGGCAGTACAAAAATTGCACAAGAATATCGCCAAGTGAGTTTGAAGATCTCATAAATAAAGTTATGCCTCAGATATCAAAGAAGACAACAAAAAATTCATTTTTTGGATCCAAAAGTATCCGTTTACTTTGGTACACTTCAATGAGAAGTGACGCGCTATCATCAATCCACTCCACCATAACGCTGCCTACAAAACCACAACAAAAACAATACACCCCTCTCTCGCGAGCCCTAGATGTTGCCCAATCACCTTCCACACTACGACTGCGAATCCCAAACAAAGAATTAGTTCTCGATAATTATTTATTCAAAAACTTCATTTATAAAATCGATAACTTTATCGTTTGGCCATTCATTATGATCCTTAAATTTGTACTAAAACAAAATATAAATAAAATGACCTCAATGCTACACAACGTTTAACAATTTGACTGTTGAAATCTCAAAGCAAGGGCAGACAACTAAACATGGCCGGGGAATATTTACGTATTTTCGCTCAGGGAACGATATCACCGGCAGCACCTCGGTCAGTATAGTTGCAATACAGGCAATATGGCCGGGCCTTACGGATATATTGCAGGAAATGATTCTGGATGTTGAGCAATATTGAACGGTAATCATCGCCGACCACACGTTGCCGTAAAATTGCCGCTCGTTTACAAGCGCCTTTATTAGTTCAAGGTAGTTATAGTGTTCTAAGTTTGCCACGCCATGTCCATGTTTTTTTTTTTTTTATATAGGTAGGGGCCTTTTTCTTATATTGCTTCCGCACTGGGCCTCCTCAGGTGTAGTTACTCCACTGATTCAAAATAAGTGTTCCCGATATTAACACACGTTGCATAACCAAACGTATTTCTTCTTACGTTTAAGACCATTCTTAACGCGTGCGCTATTTAATTACTGGTGCGAAAAGCGAAATTACAGAAGTAGAAAGTCAGTAAATCTAATTAAATATACGAGAATATTCAGATTGAAGAATAATTATTACTTAAAAGTTTAATCGAATCTGCCAAACTCGTGTGTTTTAACGATTGCCAAGAAATGTCAAAGCAAATAATAAAAGACTTAATTTTAGTTACTGAAAGGGGTTATTATTCCGTCCAAGTATAACAATGCCAAGTCCATAAACAATGGGCGCCAAGTTAAAATGTATAATTTAATGAGCATCATTAGCAGGACAAGAAAAATAATATTTGCTGTCCTCTGTAGATGGTGTCACCGTAAATAAATTACATTTTTTTAAAGGCTGAAAATGTTTTGTGCTGTTATTTTATTCTGTGTTTTTGGAACGAAGTTCCTTAACACGGTTTGCGGTAGGAATGTAATTCGTAACGAAAAAAAGTGTTATTAATTGGTTGCTATGGCAATGGCAAATATAAAATACGAGGAACGAAAAATCGTTATCAAATTGGTTGGATGAATATAAATACATACAAGAAGCATGTGTTTTAGTTCATCAACTTAAATTAAGAGACGATCGGTTCCGTCCGGCATAGTTCAGATATGATTAAGCATTAAAAATTTAGTTTAGGCCTAGAAAGTAATTTTAAGTCTAGGCCTAACCTAAAATTATTGTATGTATGTTGCCTTTAAGACAGGTAAAATAAATTAAACATACAAACAATAATTTTAGATTAGGCCTAGATTGACGAACCAACATTTTATGTTTATTGAATGCATTTACAATGAATGGACTTTTAACTGTGTTTACCATCTTAGCTTTGATATTATAATTAATTCTACACCTTTGTAATAACATTAGACGTATGGAAACAGAAAATGATGGAATAAAAAATAAACTAATAATAAACGGCAACTGAAAGATTAAAATGATGTGTGTATGTTGCCGTTAAGGCTGGTAAAAGAATTGAAAAAAGACGTGATGAACTTCGTTCCTGACGGGGGTCCAACGGCCGCACACATTTATTTTTTTCTTTAAAATAAACCTGCCAAGTAATTTACAATAAACTTCCTCAAGCGTACTATTACAAAGATAGTTGCAAAAATACTATTGGATTTTCACAAAGTAATTATACCTACACTTAATGAAAACTTGATTAATTATTTTTATTCTAACCTTATTTTACTTACACATGAATGTAATACAAACATACGTAACAAAAGGTGATTTGGTACTCCTGAAGCATTCAGACATTTATTTAATTGTTTAGTTTAATTTTTCAAACAGAAAATGTATTATTAGTAAGTTGATTCCATTCTTCAATGGATTAATTCAGGTAAACTTAATGCAAGTGATCAAAAAAGTCTTTACTTTTAAAACTGGTTGTAAGTTTATTTTTTATTTATTATTATAATTATTTTTTTTTTTTTTTTTTTTTTTTTTTTTTTTTTTT